>KZ873314.1:6034-18758 GCA_003456935.1 Machilis hrabei
TTTCACCTAAAGATACGTAAAAATATCAGAATTGTTAACAATAATGAACACAGAAATATTCGACATAGTAACTAATTTGGCTACTTTTACACGTATTCTAGGATAAGGACTTTTCGTTTTTTATCACAGCAGAAATGGGTCCATGGCGTTGCATTTTAAAGATATGTCGAATATTTCTGTGTTCATTATTATTAAAATTCTGATATTTTTACGTATCTTCAGATGAAAATTAATCACAATTAAGAGACGTTTGCTTCGATTTGTAACTTTGCCCGTTTTATTCTTTCGAGTGTTGCGTGAAGGTCCCCCTCAAGTTCAAACTTCTACCGTGTTTAACTCCTCTCGAGTTAATGATAAAAAAAAAGTTTTAGACGAAAGTTTCTTGAAAAAATACGCTCTATTAAATGGTGCAGAAAAAAATANGCCTTTCCATTTAAAAATCTCAAAAAATCAACATTTTCAGCCCGAAAACCCCCCTTCCGTGTGTCCTTTGTCAAAAGTAATTTCAAAAATGAATTCTACGCATGTGATTTACCTATATTGTTTTTTACCGCGTTCATCTAACGTCAGTATTTGATGAGATATTCGACTGTTACACCTTAACTGATACACCCTGTATATAGCTGATTGTGTGTGACAGAATGAGGCTAATTCTAGCCATGATGCAGGATAGCTAGAGAAAAATGTTAAATACAAAAGTTGTTCACCTTGGTATCAAACCTACAGAAAAAAATTGAAAAAATCCACAAATTTTTTTTTTGTCACGTGACATCACAAGATCTTCCAAATGGTGCGTTGTGCGGGAAAGTCATATTGCAAAAAATTTTTATTTTGGCCCAAAACATCTGTTTCACTAATTGAATTTTAAAATTTCCTCCATTTTCGATTTTTGTTGCCATGGAAGCCGTGCGCACTGTCTTTCTAGTAATGAAGCCGCCGTAAGCGATGCAAAGTTGCTCGTAATATTGTACAAATGGAGAGGCATGCCTGATAAAACATAAAAAGTTAAGATATAATTTTATGTAGACAGAAATTGAATTCATGGGAGTAAGAAAAGTAAAATTATTTTCAATAATAAATGGAGAGGCAACAGTGCACAAACTTTTATCTCTTCTGTATTTGTTATAATTGTCAGTGTAGCCAAATTCGACAGACATCAACACCAGGTTAATGCTTTTCCTAGACCTCACGTGTTAGAGCCAGAGTGTATTCGGCTGTCAACGTGAACTTCACTGATTGGCTGACTGAATGTTAACTGAAATGGCAGCCATTCATTTTCAATGAAAAGTTTAACATTATTCAGGATCTGGGTGTATTTTTGTTCGTCGCAGTTAATTCTTAATTCGTACGCATTCCAGGGTCGAGTACGACGCGTACAGGACGGACCTAGAGATGTTGGCCCAGGCTCCGAGAACGGAAGCCAATGCGACGAAACTGGAGGAGGCCCAGCAGAACTACGAACATCACAAGAACGGCTTCGAGCAGCTGCGGTCGGACGTGGCCATCAAAATCAAGTTTCTGGACGAGAATAGGGTAATTTCTCATTTTTTCTTTTCTTTGTGTTGTGGTTGGAGTTAAAAAAAAAAGTAACGAGTGTGCATGTCATAAGAGCATATTTCCCATCTGTTTTTAGTTCCAAATTTGTCATTTTTTGGTTCTGAAAATTCACTTCTTTTTACACTAAAAAGTGTTATCACCCCACCCCTTCTCTTAGATATTTTGTTAATGAGGCATAAATTTTATTGTCTTCAAAAGTAAATAACAGTAATGGTAAATGCATGCCATGAAGATTTCAGCTTTCCGTTTGTCCGTACAGTCGTAACGGAAACGTTTTTGCTAAACTTGCAGGATCGCAAAGAAAGAATAAGAGAATTTAGAGTTGTTAAACATCCCCTCACCAACCAACTGATAAATCGTGACNGTACTGAAGCCAGTGGAAGAAGAAGAAAAAAAGGCTCGGAATAGGAACGTAAGGTGTTCGGACAAAATAATTTAGCTTTTTTTTAGAATCGCGAGTTTCGGGCTTGAAAAATAGTTAGAATTAAGAAAAGCGCAGGTTGAGCAACCCCTTTGTATTTGAAAAGGTCACCTCTCCCTGTGTGTGAGGAATCAAAAACATTTAAAATTATGGAGAAATTCATCTCTTTGCTAAGGTTGTGCTGTAGTCGATTTTGCTCGGAGAAAATTAACCCTCTTAGTGCCGAGCCCTTTTTCAGAAAACCTACCGAGAAATGCCGGACCAAAAATGCGAAAATTGCAGGTATGATGAAAAAAAATTATATATTCGGACCTATTTGACCTAGCTACTTGAAATTTTTTTCTCACATTCGTGAACATTTCAGAATGCACAGTGTTCAATGTTAGTGCTGACCGGCAGCTTCTGCCATCTGTTGATTTTTAAGGGAAGTACTAGAGGCAAAGTAAGAGATCGGATATTTCCCAAACTCAGCAGTAGCATCAGAGATCCGATATATCGGATCATGGCACTAAAAGGATTAAGCAGAATTAACAATTCTTAATCCATTGTCTTGTTAGCTCTATTTTCCACTAATAATCAACCAAGTCGTTACGGGCCAATCGTTGCCGAAAGGAACAGCTAATATGCATTAAAAAACTTTTAAAACAAATTGTCCATGACCGAAAACCGAAATAAATGGGTAACTATCCGTAGATCTCGCTAGACGTAAAGCAGAGATTCGTATCGTACCACGATACGAGAAACGAGTTTCAGTTCGTGTGTGATCTTTATTATTCTTTTGTGTGATTCGTCTGTTTCAGATTAAAGTGATGCACAAGCAACTCCTCTTGTTTCACAACGCCATCTCTGCTTACTTCTCCGGAAACCAGCAAGCGCTCGAAACGACGCTGAAACAGTTCAACATCAAAGTGAAATCGCCCAATTCAAATTCTCTGTCTTGGTTGGAACAATAACGACGACTGCCCCAGAGGTGTGGAAATCTGGTGGGTTTTTTGCAGAGCTGCAAGAAGAATTGTTATAGAAACTATTTGTATCGGATCGTACGTATTGCGTGTATTATGTATAATATTCACAGATCGTTTATCGACGAGACTCTACGGCTTGTATCGTGCCATGTCGTCTATGTAAAAGCACTAGTTTGTAGAATGGATAAGTACTGTGATGCAGCATTTGCAATCCAAGCGACATTTTCTGCGTAATTTCATATAATTAGGTACACGAGTGTTTTAATTGTACTTAAAATAGCGTAATGGTACCAAACCATTCCTAGTCAAACGTCAGTATGTCAAAAGGCTAGTGTAAATACCATTTAGTTCAGGTTCGACTGGTGAACGGTGAGGTTTTCTGGTAGACTAAAGCTGGGTCTTCAGATACTGCAACCCAATTGAAAAGCATGCAAAGGTCACTCGACACCATTAGCTTTTCCTGATTTGTCTTTTTTTATTCCCGTATCAAAATTCAGCACAAAAAGTGCAATGCAACAAAAATCGGTAAGATGTGGCAGACCGAGAAGAGAAATAAATATTCTTCGCTCGAATGCAAGCCACGACTGCCTAATGACAAGTCTACGATTTTTTTGGCATTTCTACCGATAGGTTGGCCTAGTGGTTAGAGTGCTCGCCTCCAGATTGGGAGGTCCCGGGTTCAAATCCCGGGGCCGGCTCCTAGCCCTGGGTAAAAAGGGTTATCCTACAAACGAGTCTGCCCGTGAAGCACTCCACACTAAGGTATGATCGTAGGCGTGTTCCGGGAGGCGAGTTAAAGGCGGGTCCCATCGATAAGTGTTCGACGTAAAAGATCCCACCTCCGGCTATGTGTCGGCTGAGTGGCAAAATTCAGTCATCCTGAAGCGTCATTACGATGCGGATGGGGTCTCCATTTGACCTGAGATGTCATAACAGTGGGACCATAATCCAATAGCAATAGCTTCTACACTGCTTAATCGGACATGGCCGAGCGGATAAAGTCTGCTCGGCTAACCGAACGGATAACGTGCTAGACTGTGGATCGTGGGTTCGAATCCCAGAGTTGGAATTAAATTTTCGTCAGCGATTTTAAAATGTCTGATGACGAGAATAGAGATGATATCTCTTTAAAGCAGACAATGTCAAATACATTCAGATTATAATCTATTGGTTATATAGTGTTTCCATATGGCTTTTCAGATTTGTTGCAGTTCTGATGACCTAAATTTAAAAACAGTGCTTAGTAGAGTTCTGTGGAAAGTGTGTCTTTCTTAGCAGCTTGTTCAGGTGTTGAAACAGAAATTGTTTGATTTATTTTCCTTTGATGTATATAATCTTTGGAGTTGGTAATCAGTGGACTACAAATAAAATATAAACAGTGATACATTTATATTATTGAATGTTGGGATAAGGGACACTTGCAGTGGTTGAATAAAGAATGAAAGTAAGCCATGTTATAATCATCAGCGATACTTTTGCCCACAACTTTTATTCACTTCGGTTTATTCCAAACGATAGAGCCATGCTTGAGATGTTAATGGAGTTGAGGGGAGGACTATGTGTGAATTATATGAAATGATGGATTCAGTTTGTGTTTATTTATGATGCTTGGGGAATCGGTTCATAACTAGTTATATTTTTTAATTCAGAATGCTTAAAATTAGTAATACTGGTTCTACAGTGGGCCAGAACAATCGTTGTCCAGCATTCAACGTCCTGTCGGTGAGCAATCGCATTTTCAAATACCATGGTTACCGATTCTGCTGTGGTAGTCGGCCTATTGCAGTTTAGAGTACATCAGTTTGTACTGCCAAGCACCATGGCTACGATAATGAATAAGAAATGGGAAGGGTTACACAGGATGGCAAGCTTGTAGTTGATGCTATTAAGTGTTTTAATATTAGGAACGTAATCCTGACCAACAGAAGGGGTATTGAAAAGTAATGCCTCCACGACCACAGCTTTTATGACGAAGGGACAAACGAGGTTTGGAGTTCACCTCGACTCGTGAGCGACGTGTCCACCGAGTGGCAGCTCGCAGTAACGTCGTGCATGCGCACTGCAGTCGGGAAAATGGTGACGTACGGTTAAAACGAGCCGTTATAGAAATCCTTACTGCAGAGGATGTGGCTCCAATCGAAATTCATCGACTACCATGTTTGGAGACTCACGCGACGAATCGAATGTGGTCAGGTGATGGGCAAGGACTGTGAAAGATGACATTCCTGTTGAAACGTATCTGGAGGATCATTCACGCAATGGATGACCGGTGTCTGCACGTGGGAAAGTCTGAACGACTTTTTTCTGGGATTGCGATGGTCCGATTTGCCTTTATTTTTGGAACGTGGCAGTACCGTCGACTCAAAACGATACGTTGAAATCCACACAAAATTGCAATGACGGCTGCATAGGGTTCGTGCTGACAAGGCACCAAACGCACATCACGTCAACACTCGTTTCCACGCACGGCATCGGAGAAGCTCCAGTTTAACGAAGATTTACCTTGTCCACCTTACAGCCCAAACCTTGCACATTGCGATCGATGTTCTCCAACATCGAGGGCAACCATTTTTCTTCGGACGCAGCGGAGGTGCCATGAGAAGACTTGTACGTGGATGGTTTTGCACGACTCGTCCTGTGCGGCTGACGAATTTGTTGGATAGCAACTATTTCAAACTTTTATTTCACACCTAAATTTTGTAGGTATGTGTTGTATTAAAAAAAATTAATTACATGGAGGCATTACTTTTCAATACGCCCTCGTTTAAAGTGAAAATGGCACTCTCTGTCGATGCGACTTTGGACAAGTTCTTTCTCGTTCGCTAGAATGTTAAGAGTTAGGATGCTATTTTTGGTATGTGAAAAGACTTCCGTCACCAACGCACTGTGTGTCGTTCTGATCCGCTGTAGAATCACCATTACTCAATATTAATTGCATCAAATGTTGTAGATTCAGTTTGGCAATGTNGAGTTTGGTTGTGTATTTGTCTGAAGACTTTTTTTTAATAAGCTCGTTTTTACCAATGAATAGAAAGAGAGTTGTAATGCTCAGGTAACTTGTTCTTGTGCCCGTCATCCATTTAGATCACTTGTAACGTATACATCATGGCAGACGCGGTGTCGCCAGTTGCTGGTGTTGTATTTATCTTCTTAACACTTTTTGTTATTAACAAATTTTTAAACTCACACTTCATTTTACCTAAGAACACGTGGACGTAATCTCCGTGTTGTTTCTCCTCTTTCCGCCAGACAGTCCGGGACCTCGAGGCTAATCTGGTGCTCGACGCCCCGTAATAAAAAACCAGTGAAGTCGTGATTCGTTTTGGAATAATAAAAAAGCAAAATTGCCGGATCGGATCTTTTGTACGTTTGGAACCGATTAAAGAAACCAACCTGAATGTGCATTGGAACATATTCGTAACAATCCACATGTGGCTACTACTGTTAACAAATCAAAATGGCTAGTTTCTGTGAATGCAGTCTTTTGACTTGTTCTAATGCATGTCAAATAAAACCATTAAAGGGCACAATATATAAAACAATTAAAACTGCTAGATCCAGTACTTTATTACTTAATATTGCATACAAAACGTGAATCTTTATTTTCTTAGCCTACAATTTAACTTGACAAGTTTTTGTAGTCGATTTCTACAGTGCGAGGAATTCACGTCTGTTTAGAGTGGTCGTACGACGAAACCTTCCGAAATGTTTAACTGCCCTTACAAAAGAAAATTAAGAATGGAATAAATTTTAACTTCAGATCTTTGCCTGTATTTTGAACTAGACTGCACTATAATTTATTCTTTTTGATAGAAAAAAAAACTTGAAACGGGATTGGAAAATTCTGGTTTCTAAAAACCCGTGATGAAAAGTTTCAACATGTATTAAGAATGGATTTGTGGTCCAAGACATTTTGGTGATAGTCAGAATTTGTCATTACTGGAGAAACAGAAAGGGTGGAAGTGAACGATTCTCCCAACTTGTAACGCAGGGTTTGAGGACAGTGATGCTTCTCTATTTCTCTCTCTACATACAATAAATAACCCAGTGTAGCCACCCATTATTTGATGGTGCATAAATATGTTTTTTCATTCATAATAAAGATTGCACTTGTTATTTCTGTTGGAGTTGCTGCACGAGTTAAATTCATTGGCAGTGTCTTAAGAGCTGTGTGTGGCCTTGAATTCAGCTACAGCTAGTGCCTCGTTAACTTTTCGTTTACGAACGATAGATGCGATGCTCGAAACATTTTGAACCACGTGTTTAGGATACCGAAAATGTTTGTTGCATTCCTATTTGTATGTGCTTGTTTTGTTTTGAATTTAGAGTATAAGTTATTTGGATCTAGTCTTGTCGCTTGCGAGATGCACGTTTTGTCATTTCTCGATCAGTATTAACTGTTCGCGTATTATTGTTCTGGAAGGTCGATTTTGAGCAAAAACTGACCGTTCCTGTAACTCGACATTCAGAGTTTAGAAAAAGCCTCGTCTGTTCCTGTAACTCGACATTCAGAGTTTAGAAAAAGCCTCGTCTGTTCCTGTAACTCGACATTCAGAGTTTAGAAAAAGCCTCGTCTCTACGTTTTAAACCCGTGTCACGAACGATCGGTGAAGCGTTCCTTTTTGAAAACTATTTCCGTGCGACAATTTTGAGTTCGGTTTCGAGAAACCACGTTTTAGTTTTGCTTTTCTAAACCCTGCATGTCTTGTACTTTTAAATGCTTCTATCAAAAGTCCACACAGTTTTGTACAGAATAATAAGAGTTGCAATGTCAAAGAATGGCTTATTATTTGTCAATGACCATTTGTATATACAAGATGAGAATGCTTGCCTTTAAATAAATAAATAAAATGCTGTTTAACACTTAAGACTTTTATTTTCTTATCCTTCTGCCATGTTGACATGCAAGTCAAAGAGGCTCTATTTCTCACCGTTACCGTTTGTACAGGGGACAAATAAAATGTGTTAACTTACCACATAATTTTCCATGCATTTTGTTGTTGTCCCACACGAGACTTTCTATCGTAGGGAACGCTTTAGAAGACGGGCAACATCTTCAGATGACAACAAGTAAACAATAAAAGTGAAATGGTATTAAAACAATTCTTGCAGCATTTAAAGTAGTCTCGGCGATTTTGGAACGAGTGGCGAATACGTCACGTGAGCAAGTGAAGCATTACAACAAGAAAGGCAGATTACTATGCTCAAATATTTGTCATCGTGAACCACAAGCAAGTAAAACTCAAACTGCGTACATGGGATTTTGGCACCGTGGAGCAAGTAACAATTAATTTTGACTCTGGTGAAGCTTGAACCTCTGATCGTGGCCAACCTACGTAATGGTCTTCGCTACCCACAACCCCAAATAAATACGATTGCCAACCTTCATCGTTTGGGTTGAAGAAATCTTTGTTGGAGGTTAAAAACTTCTGCTACAACATACCCAAAGAACAAGTATGCTTCTGTGCTAGAGAGGTACCTTGTTCACAACAGATCAGTACTAAATTTAATCCATACCAGGGCTGGTTAATAAGATTTAAACAAGTCTAAGAAAGCCTGCGAGTTTCAAGGAATAATTTACAAGTTCCCACGAAATATACATCTCAAACGTAGGTTTATCAAATGCACTTGACCGATACGGATTAAACCCAAATGTTACCTCCGTTCGTAGAAATGTAGTGTTTGGAAAGAGAGCAGGTTCCTGCCATCCGAGGAGCTCGTTAAGAACCGAGGCACGTGACGGAACAAACGAGCGTAGAATTAATACTTTCCTTGCTTTTCTGATTAGACTGCAAAATGTTCTTTGGCTTTTTTATACTTTTAACCAGCTGTCTGCACAATGCATCTTTATCACATTCTCATCCTTCACTCAGTCGTTCTGAGAAACAATTGAAGCGAAGGAAAGTTGAGAAGAAATACAAAGCGAGCACCTATAAATCTATGTAAATAAACGTGCAAAAAGTTGGAATTTCACAGCTCGTAAAATTATGTACGTCTGCTTTCACGCACCGTGTAACGCTCGCCACGGTAAGGCCCAACTCTGTCTGTCAATTGTCACATCAGTTTGAGTTTCCTATAAGCCCAACCTTACTCGGGACCTATCAGATTTTTTTTTCCTAAAGAGAAGAAACTGCAGAAGTTGTAGTTACACTTCACAAGGAGTGATAGCTTGATTTTGTAAACCAGAACTCTGGAATAAACATCATACAGCTCGGCAGTCTGTAATTAACTGCAGTGGTGCCATCTCCTCCTCAAAAATTACAAACTCTGGCTACTCGTGCTTGCAACTGTAATAGAAGACCGAAAAGATACATTTCCCTTTAAAAAACTCAGTTTTTTATTAAAAGTATTTTACAATTGATATCACGTACAAAAAAACTACCACCACACAAATAATCAAATTTTGTAAGCAGACCATTCCATGTACAGAACATAAAACTCTGTTGCCGATTAATTTTAAAATACACATAACTAAATTTAAAGTCTGCATTTTGCTTAGAGAACCAAAACAGTTATTAAAGTCGGAGACGTTAATCTCGATTGAGAAATTAACAAACTTATTAACAATCATTCCTAAACACAGAGCAAAGGGTGGAGTAATTATCTTCCAATTACAGAATTCAAGTCAATTGAGCACGACATTACACCACAAGCATCTACGCTTACCAGCGTAATTAACTGCCCCTATTTTGAAGACTGGTTGAATTGCAATTGTTCTCCACATCTGTGTCCAGCCTTGTTCTCGGGGAAACATTACTTCATACTTAACGAATCCCACAAACGCACTCGCTTGGTGACCAATTGACACAACTTCACAGCCATGACTTTAGGATATTTAAAAAAAAAAAAACATTCACAGCATATTTGCTATCCTTTTTTTCTGCAGCTCTATTCTAGGTGACACTTTGCATATTAAACAACTCTGGCAACAAACATACATTTAGACTATGGACATGTTGAGTTCCCCCAAAAAAGAAAAAAGAAAAACCATATACATTTGTTGATAAAACTGGCACTGTATTGGGAGAAATTAAAAGAAAAGAATACTAGTGCCCAATTCCTTTTTATCTTATTGACAACCAATTTTTTATTCTATGAGGGGACTAATCAACTTCACTCTTGCTGGCTAAATGCCTCGTAAATATTAGCACCTAATACTTTCAATTTTTCCATCAGTGTGAGCTGCTGTATCCAAGGATCGGGAAGATCGCCTTTTCCTTTGTGAATCAATCCGTTGACGATGGGAATCAACTTTGCCATGGCCATGGCAACCGTGTTCGGATGGACGAACGTCTGGTTGCCTTTCGGGCAGTCGCCGGAATTGTTCTTCTTGACGGTTTCGACCCAACTGTGTTCGCCATCGGCGCCAGACTCCGAGCCGGCAGCTTTCGCGTTTGCGAAATCGTTCTTTGTCTCTTCGGACGTTTTGAAAGGAACGACGTAGTATTCGGCGATGCGGTCGACGAGATGTGCGAAGCCTTGACTGATGCAAGAGGATACCAACGACACGATTTCCTCGCTTTCCAACAAGTCCGTCGTTTCTGCGATCATTCTCGCGAAAAGTTGGCGGTCGACGTCTTTCCCGTTCGCGGTCTCCCACTCGGTGGCCGAAGACAAAAGATACTTCTTCATGTTGCGCACGGGATCTTCAGCGTTTTGTCCGACGGACATCTGAAGGGACCAAAACAGCTGTTCCAAGTCTTGCAATGTCAACTGCTGTTTGAGCGAGATCCCCAAAACTACGTTACGAACGCACTTCTCGAGAACGTTACACAAGTCTCGCGTCCCGTTTTCTAGAAAATGGTGACAGAGAGACAAGTACCGTTGTTGTAAACCGGCAGAGACACGAGGTTTAGGGCTTCCCGTCGAA
This sequence comes from Machilis hrabei, assembly GCA_003456935.1. Classification (NCBI taxonomy): domain Eukaryota; kingdom Metazoa; phylum Arthropoda; class Insecta; order Archaeognatha; family Machilidae; genus Machilis; species Machilis hrabei. Next base: position 16,848 of record KZ873314.1, read on the forward strand.
GTAGAAGTGAAATTCAAATCGAGATTTTTTACCGAATCTGCAAACATGTAGCCACCGATAAGATTCAGCTGGATTCTCAGCATGACCACCATCAAAGTTCCTCCGTAAACAAGAGCCGCAGCTCTCGTAAACGCAACGAGTTTCAAGTCTTCCCAAAGTTCGACACGATTCGCAGGCTTTTCGCGTAACTGAAGCGTCACGGTGTCCGAATCGAGCAACCGCACTATGACGTCCTTGAGATTTGGCGCAAGCGACACGATCGTCAAACTGCAGGTCCGTTCCGTGCTTTCGAAATGCTGCTGTTGCCTCGTGCGATTGAGAAACTCCTTCGCTTCTCGTTCCTGCCATTCTTGCACCTTTCGCTGCGCATACCGTACCAGGAGAACCGAACCGCCCACGAGCGCTCCCGTAAACAAAAACTTTCGCTTGTGACGGCCGAGAAAACTTTTAATGCGCGAGAACATCGCTACAGTGTGTTGTAAAGTCTAATTTTACGTTAAAGACAACGCCAGGATTAATTCGTCCGACGCGTTAACTAAGTAACAGAAGCGCACCACATAAATACTGTTACACGACTACAAAACGAAAATTAAGAACGCAACATTTAATCCATTGTTGTCTGAAGGCTCTGAGTCTTCTCCAGACGGTTAATCACAAAATTTGTCGTGTCTATGAAGCGATCCACACAATTGGAGAGGCAGTTTTCGGTCTTGGATTCGAGACGTGAAGTCGCCTTGTCGACGCACAGGTCCCAGCACTGATCAGTCAAACCGTGCACTAAAGCCTGAAAAAGGAAAATATTATAATACGGACAACAACAAACAAATTATTACTGAACAGCCATATGTTGGACAAATAACATATTAAACCTGAAAACAGACAGATACTGGGGCAAGTTTAGGCTCGCTTCTGGATGTGGTGTTCCAGAAATTAAACAGAATGATGGCTCAGTGCGTACTGGCAGGTTTCCGTATTCCACTTCCATATATCTAATCTAGCCTACATTCTAATTTTTCTGGATTATGCTGCAGCAATCTGCAGATGTTAATGCCCTCTGTGTCCAAAACTAGGAAATTATTCCCCCCCCCTCACCCCCACACACACAAAAAAAAAAACACTCATAACATTAGAAGTTTATATACTCCATAATGGTTATTAGCTCAAAAAAAAAAAAAAAAAAAACTGAAGGACAAAAACAGAAAAATTAATCAAAACACGGACATTTTTTGTGTATCATAGTCTGCTGTTTTTATTCCAGAAGGCATCTGGAAACAAATGTAAACCAGTTTTAATGCAATATATGTTTATAGAAACACTAAACCTGCTTTAAAGTCACCCAAAAGTCTTCATTTTTGATGCACTTCAAGGTCATTTACAAATGCCCTCCAGGAATAGGGGTCAAGCCAAGCGTAAGTTTCCCCATTGATATGAGTAATTGGGTCAAAGGGCCAAGCTATTTTGTAATCGTTTACAGTGCTCTGCAGCTAGCCTTAGGATAGGTCACTGGTATCACTTGGAAATAGGGGTAGGTAGGTTGAGCAATGGGTAGGAGTAGGGACAGGGTGGCAACAGACGGGAGTGCATTTCTTAGCAGCTGCAAAAGGGTGGTACAATTCCCTAATAGTTGCTTGAAGAAACTTGAAGAGAATCTAAACATTTTTCTAAACAGAATTCAAACCAACTTTGAAAACACATTCCCGATCCACACACGCACACGTAAAGAGACACGCAACACTCCACGGATAACACCTGGAATCATTATCTCGAGTAAAAAAAAGAAAGACCTATACCGGGAAAGTAAAACAAACAACTCCAAACGCTGTCCGATACCTTTCCAATAAATGCTGGTGTTCCTCAAGGTTCAGTTCTGTCTCCTACTCTATTTCTCCTACACATTAATGATCTCCTCTC
>KZ873317.1:9205-19890 GCA_003456935.1 Machilis hrabei
TCTGCAGGGGGTGGAACTTTACAAAAACCCTGTATAAACACATTAGAGTTGAATACCTGTTATTACATTAAATACAATTTAAATTATAAGAAATGTTCACCTCCATGCTAAACTGAGCCCTTGGAGGTGAAAGGTCTATTATTTTTCATAACTAGTCCCTAAGTAGCTAAGCCACGTGGTTTTGATTTTAGGATTAAATTCAGCATTTGTACTTGGTTATGGCAATACGCAATTTTTTAAAGTTATGACAAGCCATGGAGTTGACATATAATGAAAGAACTAGTGATGTTTTTACAAATCATCACTAAAAGACATAAACGTGCCTACAATCAGCTATCAAAGGAAGCTACAGTCAAGATGGCTGACTGAAGCTTCCTTTCTCAGAATTATTAAATAATTTACTGCCACCTATCTGGTGGATTTTAGGTAAACTTTTAGTAAGTTTCTTGAAATTTTTCATCCTACTCTGTAGACCAAACTTTGACATAACTTTCGCAAATTAACCAACAATATATATTTCCTATATTTTTCAGGATTAGAAATGTTAACATTTTATAAACTTAAAAAGTGAGTCATTATAGAATTACCTTTTGTTTCCAACGAATTAATACTCCGAAATCTGTAACAAACAGGGTTAGTGAAAAGCCATGGAGGTGACATTCACATGTGTATAAACCCATTTAAAGTTGTAAAAAAATTAAATTTGAACGATATGTTGTGAAATATTAAAAATATAAATCGTTCTTTATTAATCTATATGGAAAATAAAAAAAATCATGAACAATTGAATAGATAGAATCAGGGGTTGAAAACAATTGAAACTTAAATGAGAAACATCGTTCATGAACAAAAACATAACGATCGTTATTATTTTGCTCCTCGAATAAGCATTATTCTTAAACCAATTCCATTTTGCTCTTTGTAATGTTATCGTTTAGAGATTCTTGTCTTTAGATAAAATTGATTTTGTTCGCAAATATATTGTTCTCAAAAGGACAATGAACTTGTTCTGCAACCTTAATTCGAAACTTATAAAGAAATCCCGCGTACTTCTTAGATTCTGTTCGATTTTATGANAATATAAAAAATAACTAATTTAAGCTACTACAAAATACTGCAAACTTTCGAAGGAACACAGCATGATATCATATTTGCAATGAAATTAACCCACAATTACTTACTTATTTACAGCGATCGCAAGGCACTATGAGTTGCAAATTTCCATTTGGTTTGACTTATCCTTTTCGACAGACAGGTTTGCCTAGTGATTAGAGTGCTCGCTTCCTGATCGGGAGGTCTTGGGGGCCGGCTCCTAGCCCTGGGTAAAAAAGGGTTATCCTACGAGTCTGCCTGTGAAGCACTCCACACTAAGGTATGATCGTAGGCGTGTTCCGGGANGGCCGGCTCCTAGCCCTGGGTAAAAAAGGGTTATCCTACGAGTCTGCCTGTGAAGCACTCCACACTAAGGTATGATCGTAGGCGTGTTCCGGGAGACACGTTAAAATTGGTCCCATCGATAAGTGTTCGATGAAAAATAACCCACCTCCTTCTATGTGTCGAGTGAGTGGCAAAATTTAATTATCCTGAAGCGTCATTACGACGCGGATTGGCTCGCCATTAGACCTAAGATGTCATAACAGTGGGACCATAATCCAATAGATATAATCCTTTTCGTTATGTGAAGGTGTACACTGAGATATCACCAGTATTTGTGTTTAAATTGTAGGAGTCCTGCAACTTTGAGAAATGATAATTCATTTATTGTTCATTCGTAAGAGTGNATAGAAAAACATTCTTCTCATGAACAAAACAATGTTTCTATTTGGTTGAGCAGAATGTTGTTGTTCATTTCTATTTCGATTTTGCTCTCACCAAACTTTTGCTAACTTCATTCTGGTTTTAGTTCAAAACAGAACATTACAGAACAAAAAACATCTGTTCCAAGATTTACTCTTTTCAACCCCTGGTTGGAAGTGTGACTTTAATTTCCCCTTAATTTCAGAATAACCCATGTACACAAATAAGTATAGTTTTAGCAATTTATAGTTTTTATTTGCTTATATCATAATTCTCGCACCTTTTTTTCGTTAACCGTGTTTGTTTAGCATGGTATTTATACTATTCGGAATCAAGAATCAATTGAGTTTAATGTCTAAGGAATGTTCCTTTCTTGAGGAAATTGGTTGGTTAGTAAAATGTTGGTACCCACAAATAAACAATGTACCAGGCGAAATATAGGCTATGTTTACGCTTAGAAAAAAAATGCACTTACAGTTCCAAAGTTAATTACAGTTTTATTTTAGGTCAAACATCTAAGAATCCTGGTTGCAATCCAGGCAAAAGTACTTGAACCTGATGTGCATTACCTTGTCCTTATTTACAGGATTCTGAAGGTTTATATGTCGTGGTAAGGTTATTTACTTGATTCTTTGGTAGATTACGCTGTACTATATTATTGTTTTTTTTTATGCAAAATATGACATTTATTACAGCTTCATGTACTACATCTCCCTCTCGAAACGTTTGAAAACCCAAAACTCCGAAACAAAATGTTTGAAAAGAATTGTGAAATAAATGAACACTGTTGAAGCATTAGAATATACTCTGTACCACGTACCATTACAAGTAAATCACAAATTGATTTTGATGTTGTACATAACTGTTTCAGAGACTTGATGTCGATGGTCTATCCAATAAAATATTAGCAGATTAGATAGTTACGACATTCAGGACCTTTAGAGTAGTTTACTGGTTAATGAAGTAATAAAAAATTATATCAGCCTAAATTTTTTTATTTAAAATGGTATTGATGAGTTAGTCTCGCATACATTTCACAAATTTTGAATCGTGATTAAATAATATTTGAAGCCCATGACACTACTGTCAGCACATTAATTTTTCTAATCACCTAGCTGTTCTGTATGTCATCACGGTTCCATTAAGTAAAGCGCCTTCGGACCAATCTCACTACATTTTGCAATGCTCCTCTCACACAATCCACCCGCACTTCCACCCTCCCATCGCGAACACTGCCGATCCTATCCGATATCAGTCGCTGCCTTGCTCTCGCAGATACTGGTTGCTCTTTCCTTCGCAGCTTCGTTCGTTCGTTGTCAATGGTAGTTTCTGCTTTCTCGTCACCCGTAGTTACGTCATTAATGTAATAACAGNTAAAGTAGTATTGTATCTGTGAAACGCGTACAGTGTCTATTGTAAGAAAAGTTTAACTGTTGTTATATGTTGTGCAACACATTCAAGTTTGTAATAAACACTGGGACTGTTACTCAGTAACATAAACTTTCAAATCTAACATAATATATTATTTACCGTAATTTAACATATAGTATCAAATGGTGACCTAAAATTGTTCAGTAAATAGGAGCATGTGTAAAAGGACAAAAAATACAATATTTCTGAAAATGTAATTTTCTATTTTGTCATTGCTTCCAATTAAAACATGGTGTAATTATTATGGAGAGTAACAATTACGTTAGTACTTTCTCGTCATTTTAAAGTTGTTACTGTGTAAATAAATAACGTATTAATCGTACTGGCTAAACACTAATTGTGAAACGTTAAAGAAAAAACAGACTTTATTAATTCAGAAAAAAAACTAAGTGAAGTTTCGACAACTCATTTGGTGTTTGTGTAGCAACAACTTCGGAAGCTGCGATCAAAGGTAAGTCCTCTTTAATTAGGAGTGTGTAGTAACTATGGTGTATTGTTTTATAGAAACGTTCTTAACGTTATTCGGAGACTAATAGCATATGTGGTGTTAACTTCACGATTTCAAGGGAATATGTTTTTCAAAACTATTTGTGCACATTTAATTTGCATCTTTCAATAGAATTATTCACATACGAGGTAGCGCTTATTAAGTGACAATATAATATTTTTTATTATTATTTTGCATGGACTGCAGGTTGAATTTAAGGCATATACCAAACTATTTATTTTAGAATGGTACATTATTTACATAACATTATTATTTGTCTCTCTTGATTAATACTTACATTCAACAAGTCAGTTTAGGCAGTGTCTTGTTGAAAGGGTTAAGTGTAACATGAAAGCCATACATACCAAAAATTGAATTTAAGAAATAATATATTTTTAGGATATAACATTTTAAAATAAAACTCTATATTTTGCTAACAATAATTAGTAGCCAAATTATTTTAAAGGATTTCATATAAGTAATACTTGAATTAATTTTAAGTTGTATTCTATACATTAATACAGTTAGAATCGAAATTAGTTGTGTGCCAAAAATAGAAAGCTGTGTTTTAAACATAAACCCTGGTCGATTTAAGAAAAAAAATGTATATTTATGTGCCATTGTCTAAGTATTAAGATCAACTATCGATTTCAATTTAAGTTAAGAAAATAATAGATAACACTTCAAATATAGTTGTATCTACAATAGATTTCCCTAGTATCAACTCAAGGTAGATTATTTTGTGACATCGAAAAATATTTAATTATGATTAATTAAAATTAATAGAGAACTATAAACATCCACATACAGAATACTCAGAACACTAAGCCTGTGAGAATCGAACCTACAACTTCAAATACGGGAGCTGGTTGTTGTTTAACCAGCTAATATACTGTACCGTGGTTCATAACAAAAATATGTAAAAGGGAGCATTTGGGTAGATCACACGGACATTATAGTTAGATGATAAAACAAATGTATTTCCTTAAAGAAAGTGAATTTTACCTCTTTTTATTACGAGCTTAATCACTTATTTCGTGGTTCTAATTTGTTGCAATCCGAACACACTTAAAAGTCTAAAAGATTTCATGACACTTGATTTCTTTTGCAAACTGAGTTAAACTCAATGAATCTAAGTCTCGTTATATGACTGTTATCAGGTCATGGAAAATCTTAATCAGTTAGTATGCATAGGGATTATATGTTTCATGTTCCGTCAAAAAGAAGTTGTTACTATTTACATAACATGCATTTTGCAAATGAGTGATATAAGACGTAAAAGACTTGTTGGTGTTAATCTACTCCGCACTTCACAACGTATAGTGTGAGCGATGCCTTGTACGCTTTAATCAACGTATGTGCATTATGCATGCACATATTTTTCTAATAATATACTTATTAGTTAACCATTGCCGAAACAAGACCAAAATATAACATTTAATTTGAGAAAATATTAATCAACAAATGTTGTGTAGAGGAATAACTGTATAATCGTATTATCCAAACTTTAATAGATGATTTATTTGAAACACAAATGTTGTTAATTTGAAGTTTTTTGCTAGTCCTTTACGTGCAAAGTCTCTCTACTACGTAACATTAGGATCCCAAAATTTGTCGATTAGTTTTTATATATAGTGTACAATACTTTCATATCTAAATACAATTAATTTATATGAACTTTGATTTATACTTCTCACTCCAAAATGTGTACAGGTTGACAAACAAATCAAACACATTTGTTAATGAGTTAAATTATAAAATAGTCATTTTAATTATTTGCATTTTTCAGTTCATGGGTAAAGTATTTAGCACACATTCATTTCATGTAAACAGATATGTAGTATTTATGTAATTTTAAATTTGACGTGCCACGAAATTGTTTAACGTCTGGTATTAGTTGTAGCGTAGTTAAATGTATAACTCGAAAATGCTGAATTGTTCTTTTTAATTATATTACCTGAATTAACAAGGTTTCCATTAAACATTAAAAAAAAGAAAGTGAATAATTAAAATATTGGTTCCCTTACCCCTGTAACCTGAGATTTCCGTAAAAATGCAATCGCTTTGAAATATATTGTCCGAAATTAAATATTGTTGCGGTCCTTCTATTTAAATAGTAAACATGTATAACAAAAAAAGAACAAATGAAATAAATTTATATTAAGTCTTTCAATTAAAAGTACTTAAATTTCAATAATTTAAAATTAATCACTAGGAATCGTGTAGGAAACATCTAGAGTAATATAATATAATATATACACATGCATATATACAGGTTGGTAAAAAAAATCTGGTTTATGGACTTCAAAAATATATTCTTCGTTGAATTCTTAGTCGCACTTTTTCTTGAGCTGTTTTTTTTTTATCCGACGCTTCTTTTCGCGTTGAATAGTCTGAAAATGTTTTCATCTTGTAGGCAATCTTTTTTCCTTTTTTAATTGTAAGATTTGTAATAAACTTATAAATGATGCCATTTTTTTAATTAGGACCATTTCTTTGTTTAAATAAAATTCGAGGGTGAGTCAAATGAACGCTTTAAAAGTTGATAAAATTGCAATTACACTATTTAAGGTTTTCGTGTAACTCGTCTTCGTACGTTAGAAAAAGTGTGCGGGAATTAAGATCCGAACTTTTTACAAAATAATTGTGTTTTGAAAGCGAACCATCACTTCACATTTCTGATTTACAAATAAATAACTACTCCATTTCTGAAATCTATGAACATAAATGTCAATACCGGGTATTTTTTTAAGCAACCCTACCGTACACCTGGTACACGGGTTGCGTCGTGACGTTATAGGGACTCTTTTTGATGAGCTGGAATAGGAGCGTAATTAGACACTGGCTAATAGATAACTCTACACAACATAATGTATATTTAATGCCATACAACCTGAAACTATCATAGTATAACTTTTTTTATACTGTTTCTCCCTGATGGAAGATAAATAAATTTGTAGCACTTAAATCGCATTTCATTCAATGAAATTAAGTATTCGGTTATACGTTACGTTAGTCAAGCAAAACATTGGAGGTTACTAATTAAAAAAGTAATTGGAGTATATTTATATTATTTTCAATATACCATACTGGACTAATTATAAATGCAAACTATGAGGTTAAATAAATCAGTATTTTATTAACCAAAAACTTATGCATTAAGCGGCTAATGCTCTGTACAGCTACCCTACCATATGGTTCCTAGAGGCCAAATAGTTGGTATAGGCCAATTACTTCAATTGACTTGGTATACCATTTTGCATGGTTTTCGTTTGTCTCTGTATCTCTTCATTTACGATACATTTGCGTTACAGTGTTGGATTGTTCGAGATTTCAATAGCCCTCATATAATGTAAGTTCTATTTAGATGAAAGTTTTATTTTGTCACAGAGTTTAATTCTTTGTACACTTTTATAAATTTAAAGATGATCAGCTCTCTTTATACTTGTTTGTTCAAACATCTGTTTTTTTTAGCTTGATATAAACTTGTTTTTCCTTTTTTATGGGTATGGGAGTTACAACTCATGTTTTCTGGTATATGATATTGTCTGAAAGAACCGAAGTAACACCGTGAGACTCGTGTGGTTTTATAATTATTTCTTATTTTAGTGCTTTATATTTATGCTTTCAAGTTGGTTTACTTACAGTACCAGCATCGATTCTGGCATATCCAAACGAAGCGTAGCGCGAAATTTCGTTTCGCTTAAAACGCAAATTTTCGTTCACTTACCAAGCTACGAAAAATTAAATTCGCTACTACGTCTTTCAGGCTGTAGCGAATTTAATTTTTCGTAGCTTGGTAAGTGAACGAAAATTTGCGTTTTAAGCGAAACGAAATTTCGCGCTACGCTTCGTTTGGATATGACAGAATCGAAGCTGGTACTGTAGGCATCAATAAACGACGCAAAAGCACATGCAAGTTAGTCTAACAAGAAAGCAACACGTTGAGCTTACCAGCAATACTGTACACTTTAATGAATTTAAACTACACTCTCTATAAACAGCAGAAGCAGCTTATAAGCAAAGATTTAAAAAACTTATGTGTTAAAATGGCTCCTATAAAACTGTAGTGACAATTTATCCTAAGCGGACAGCGAGAGTGCAAACAGCAAGTGGGATTAAAATAAAACGCTAGACGAGAATGGAACGGAATCACTCAAATTAAATTATTTTATACTTGTAAATCACGACAAATTTTCTTAATAATGGTAGCGAGAGGAAAACGCTCGTAAAATATTAATATTAACGACGTTGAACCCTTCACTATGCTAAGAAAATAGAAAAGTCGTACTTTCAATCACGGGCGTTACTAGACACTGTATTACTTAGTTTCTTACAATAGAACTACTCCTTGACAACATATTTTTCCCATCTTAAATGATTTTTGGCTGGAGTGTAGGTGTCACAACCATTCCCTTGGGAAAAATGTTTCGGAAATTACGCTCGTGATTCTGGAAAGATCCGGAAGGGATATTTCCGGTTCGATTCGCTCTGATGACAAATGAAACTTATGTTAAGTGATTAAATAGAGTAGTTATTTAAATAAATTATAAAATTGTAACTTAAAAAAAATCGGCACTTTATTAAAGGCAGAGTGTTGCTGGCATGACCTAAAACAATGCTCCAGCCGAGTTGTCTTATTTCTTTTTTGTGGATACCCGCGTCTCTCAGGAAAAGTCGTAGACAAACGGTTGTGTTAGAAAAAAAAGGGTAGACATACTGTTACGTAAAGTGTTAAGAATACTGTTAATATAGTGATAACACATCTGTTAAGAAATGTGACCGTCTGTTAACATATTTTTTGTAAGCATTAGCGATACTTCATTTCTGTATGAATGGTGCGTGATATATACTGTATCTGTAATTAAAGTTTCCATCAATCGACATTGAGTTTTAAAAAATATCATTATCCAGTTTCGTAAAATATCGATCTATTCAATCAATATCGAGTTTTAAAAGCTTATCACTACATATGTCATCAGACATAGTCTCATCGGTCTCCAGTTTCGACAAATGTTGATATAGTATTGTGGCTACATAAAATATTGGTCAATCTATATATTATACGTATAGATATTGCGTTTTTAATAATAACAATACCAAAACACGGAAATATCGGTATAGAATATATAATTATTAATGTTTATAATATCGATCAAATTATATTTTCTGAGTATCGATAATAAATTGTGAAAAATACCAAGAGTGAGATTTAAAAAAAAATTAATAATATAGATTATCAAAAAATATCATTGTTGAATTATAATAAAATATCCATATATATTTATAGAGTTTAATGTCACATTATTTAAAGCAAGAGATATCCTTCTTTGTAACTGCGACCGTATATACAATTTGGGTGCTTTTTAACGTCCCGTTGGTGACCAAACACATTAAGGACGACTAACTTACTTGCACTGCAGCCCCCATGTACAGGAAGATGTGCATAGTTAACGAAATTTAGTATCGCAAACAAATTTCAAAACAGTTTTCTAACAATTTCTGTAACACATTTTCTATGTTTTGTTAACACTTTATGTAACACTTTGTCTAACCTTTTCCTAACAGTTTTTCTAAAACTTTTCCTAAGAGTCTGGTGTCATGAAAACGTGTAGAAGTTGTACACAAAAGCATTAGGAAGATTGTTAAACAACTCGTACAGAAACTGCTAAGACAACAATTATGAAAATGATAGCGAAACGTTTGACAAAACTCTAAGGAAATATTAAATTGAAATTTCATTCTCAGATAATTATTTAATTAAAGATGTTTCAATTTTTACTGAGAAAATTTGTCTCCCCGCTGAGGGAGACAAATTTTCTCAGTAAAAATTGAAAAATCTAAGGAAATATGTTTGAAAAACTAGTACGATACATGTTAAACAAAACGTTTAGAAGTCTGTTGAGACAATCATTAGTGAAACTGGTGGAAAATGTTTTAGAGAAACCATTAGCTTATAAAATAAGTTATATTTTCATGTGATAGCTCTGAACATATCTCTTGGTTGACCTGCTTGTTCTAGTGGTTAGCACAGCGCGCTGTGGCCCGAGAGGTTGTGGGTTTGAATCCCGCGTAAGGAATGGATATTTGTGATGTCCATACAGACACATTAATCATAACAAGAATTGCTTACCGTCCTTAAACGACCCACCAGGTGTAAATAGGACGTTAAAAACCANAGTTCATCGTAATCATCACCACAAATCTTTGCAAAGGAACGTTTCCATTCAAATATTCGAAAAATATCGTACTTTTGTGCGTTTACCTCCACACAGCTAGTATCGGAATCAATTACGAACCCATTCATAACAAAGGTTTGACTTATATTTTACTTAACCTCCTTTTTCATATCGCTTTCAGTGCTCTCATATCGATCCGGAGCGAAGTCTTATACTAATAGTTTCATAACGCTCCGATCAGGAGTAGAATGATATGAATAATTTGATATCAATCATCTCCAGAATGGGGTGATATAAGAATAATTTAGTTTGATCCGCTCCGGAGCGAAGTGATATAAGAATAATTGTATATCCAACGGCTCCGGAGCTAAGTGATACATGAATAATTTTACATTGATCTAATCCGGAACGAAGATATATACGTAAACATTTTACATCACCACCTTGTTTATAATTGTTTGGTCGTTATCAAGTAAAATAAATATAATCATATTTCACTTTTTTATTTTGATTTGTTTCCTCAGATAGGGGACTTAACTAATGAAATACAGTGGGTCATAACAGTATAAGAAACTGTAATTTTCTTTGTGTTTCAGCGAGAAAAATTGTTAAAGTGATTGCAAAACTATTTTATTGGATCATAAACAAAGTAACGAAAACGTAAAACACAGGTGAACAATTTTCTTAGGCCAAAAAGCAAACATGACAAAGACGTATTGAAAAATCTACAGAAAAAAAGTATTGGCAAAAAAAAAGAACAATATACATGTTCTAACTCTATCCTTATGTTA
>KZ873318.1:20377-32326 GCA_003456935.1 Machilis hrabei
AAAAAAAATACATGGTGGTGCAACATTAATTAAAAACTATGTTCCTTTAGCCCTTTAATTGTTTCAAAATTGCTATCCACGTGCTTAATTATTTTGGTTTTATTTACCCTCTTTTCAATGGCTTACAAAAAAGCGTGTCTCAGTGTGATAGGTCCTGAAGCACATAATGCTACTCCACTGTCTTAACTTATGTATCTTGTATCCTTTTTGACCTTTTTTGCTGAGCAAACAATACACTTTCTACATGGAAAATGCTTTTGTTTTTTAGGCTGGAAAATGTCGCTCTTTCATATGCAGTGGAATTTTCTCTTGACTTTCTTCCTCTCTTGGTTGACACTTGGCTCCCACTGTGATATTTGATTACTATGCCTTCAATAGGTTTCCCTCTAAATTCAAGGGCACTTAGTTTTCCTCCCAGTTTTGGTTGAATAATGTGAGCATTGAACAAATGATGAAACTGTTTTTTGTACCACACTTTCACCTGCTTTTTTTCCACAGCATATGATGTTATCATTTGATCACACAAATTTCATCAACAGCACCATTCTATTGTAGCTTATAATTTTAGAAAACCCTGGAATACTAAACAGAGAATGTTTGGTGTAATATGATGCCAAATCAGGCTTCCAAATAATTCCTTGCATAATCATCACTGCAATAAATAGCGTAATTTCTGTCAGTCCATTTTCTGAGCCTCAAAAACTGTTCAAGAGCTATTGGGAAGCATATAAACATTGGTCTGATATACAGTACTATATTATTTACAAGTTTATCTGTCACAAAAAGTTCAACTGCATCATCTTTATTTGCCACAGCACATTGCACACCTGGATCGCACTAAAGCCAAAACCCTTACAATCACCACTGTCATAATTATTTCTCCACTGTAGGGACTAAACTGTCATTGTTTGTTGGGGTACCGGTACCTGTTGCACAACCTGAATTATTATCTGATTCTACCTCCAAATCGTCCTCACTATCAGAAATGTTGTCAGATTCTTCACTAGTATCTGACAATAATTCACTGTCATTATCTGTGTCAGTTTTATCTAAGAAAACTTGTATTTCATTGTCTGTTAAAAATCTAGCACACTTTCTCCACCACTGTTTACCTTTACAGTCACTTTTGAAATATCATATTTAATTGGCTGTTAGAAAATACATCTGTCCAATCAGATTCTGTGAAAATAAAATCTTCAATGCTCATTCATGGTCCAAAGACGTGTTCAAATGCCAAAAACAGAGGTAGAAAGGCAAGTGTCACACAAAACGTGATAACACGCCAAAAGCAGATGGGTAACTTGAGTGAGAGGACGTCTTATCGCCCTTAAAGCAGGGAAAGGGTTAAACACGTAATTTGTGTTCGATCATAAATCGGAGCTCATCTTGAGTTAAACACAAATTACACACTTAATGGGCCCAACTTTTAAATAAATGTTGCACTTCCTTGTCAAGGCAAATATTTTGAAGTAAGGTAGGTTGCTGCTACATCCGCATGTTTCCTTGTTTGTAGCAGTGATCATGATTTGGAAAACAAATCATGATGTCGTGTACTTTTTAACTCCAGCCCAACTTAATTGTTTCTAGTCACCTGAGAATGCATTTCAACAAATTAATCGGAATTGTTGTAAGAAACGGTTAAGTTAGCTTCTTCAGCAGCCTATGCAACCAAGAAGACCTGTTTCAACTTAAAAAAAAGGCGGAGAATTGTTTAGCATTTTGTATGATCACATTGGAGATGCACGCTATAGATTTGTAAGATAGTTGAAGTGTATAATCTGTAATGTAGTAATTTCTTTGTGCCATAGTAGGGTAAATGTCATTTTTAGTTACTGTACATTTTGAAAGCTTGTGCCATTTTGTGAGTGTGAAAGCCAACATAAAATAAAAGTCTGGAAGTTTCACAATGTGTGTGTTTCTGTCTTNAATTGCTAGCCAGTAGTGAAATTGACAATACTGGTTACGTAGTAGAACAACCAGTGTGTTGTATGTTCTGAATGAGTTTGATGAGAATATTTCAGTTTTCCCTTTTTTTCGTACAAAATGTTAAAGCCATATGACGTTTACCACTAAAATAACAAGAATTTCGGTATGTTTATATTTTGTTAAGTAAATGTTCACAAACTTAGGCCCCATGCCTTAACAGTGTCCTCTTCCAATCCAACACTTGCCATCTATCCCGCCAGCCTCTGAAACATTGGCAGAAGAGACTTCAGTACTCCTCTCGTTGCATATTGAGTGCTGTCCACCAATTCAAACTGATTCCCTTTCATCAGTTCTGTTACTTTAGGAAAATAAAAAAGTTGCTTTAGGCAAGATCAGGGCTGTACAGTGGGTGCTGAAACACTGGGATTTATTTTCTGGTCAAAATCTCCTTCACAATCATCAAAGAATGAGCTGGTTGGTGCATTGCCATGTTGGAGAATCCATGTGCTTCAGTTGGTCTAGTACACCAGCGTAAAACTTTGTATTAACTGTTTGATTCACAGGAACAATTTCCTTGTGCACAACACCGTGGATATTGAAGAAAAAGATCTTAATTGTTTTGATTTTTTACTTCGACATTCCACCGACTTTAACTGGTCACTCTCCGCCTTGTTTCACCCACTGCTCGCTCTGCTTGTTGGTCACAGGGTCGTATTGATACAGCCAGATTTCATCTCGGTAATTAGTAATAACCATCCCTATTCCTTAATTTTAGTCTGCTCCAAAATATTGCTACAGACTGACAAATGCAAGTCTTTGTTCTCTATTTTTTTGACTGATTTTTTCTCTAAATTTTCACTGATTTTTGCAGTATAGCAAAAACTTTTTATTTACATTAAAAAAAACATTGTAACAGTATAAATCTATAATACTTTATCCTAGTACGCACTGGGAAACAATTTAACGAAACTTTATCTGCAGACATATGCTAATGATGTTTGTCATTGTTTCTTGGAGACTGTTTGTGAGGTGTTTGCACACTGTCTGCAGACATTGTTTCCGTGTTTCCTTCATGTTTCAGGGATGGAAACATATTTTTTTCCTGTTTGAAATGGGTGACAGAAAACCTGTTTCCTGTTTGTAGAGACAAGTCTGCTAGTGGGGGCGTGTTTGCAGATTCTGCTCCCACGGTCACGAGGTATCGACCATCCCTTCTTTCCCGAGGCCAGTTGCACTGGGCCTTTGTCATCACGTCAGCATAAGCATATTCTATAATTCTGTTTCTGTTGACGTTTTATCTTATTCTATTCTTTGTAGTTTGCGATGTCGTGGAGCAATGAAAAAAACTTTAGAACAAATAAAATTGTTCCATGCAAATAGCTTGTTGTGGGATGTGAGATGCTTCGATTACTTGATGGTGGTGAGTGGTGTTTAACGTCCTAACGACACTTGATAGGTTATTTAAGGATGGTATGCAAATCTTGTTATGATTAATGAAGATGAATGTGCATCCCAAAGCCTTATGCGGGATTCGAACCTACAACCTCTCGGGCCAGAGCGCGTTGTGCTAACCACTAGGCCAAGCAGGTCGGCTTCTCCGATTACAAAAACCGCTAAAAAGGAGGACGTTTTAAAGGAAATCGAGGACAAGTTTCAGATAGTGTTAGTGAAATTGAAAAACCTCGAGTTCAATTTCATAGAGAGCATAACAATTTAATAATCTTGGAAAAAAAAAGTGGAGCAGCACTGAAAAAGTGCAAGTATCCAAACACAAAACTGTTGTTTATTCTGAGTGCTTTGAGACCTTGAGTGTGTATTGTAAACTCTTAAATGAATCTCCTGAAGCTAGAAGTCGCAGAGTTACAGCTAACCGGATAGATGGTGGGATTGCTGATCTCTGTTATGTATTTCTTCTCTCTGTTCTGGCGCCCACCATTTGTAAAATAATTTCGAAATCTGAAGGAAACGTGTGGCCCTAAAACCACTTCCATCTTCCATCTTCAAGTTTCCGTTCTGCAAGAAGGTTTTCAGCGTAACCATTTTGAAACATAGCAGATGTCCCATGCCGTTTCTTTCTTTTGTGGCTTTGTGAACACTCCATAATTAGGCCTACATACAATGCATCTGCCTCCACAGACATCTCTGTTGGTATTGTGAAGTGTGGACTCAAAACAGTGTTTGAGATAGTTTTCCCAAGTCTGCAGACCCTGAGAAACAGTTTCCATCAAAGTCTAAAAATAATGTTTCCCAGTGCATTATGCTACAATTTTGTTCATCTCATTAAGATCCAGATCTGAAAAAGAACATCTCCAAGAGAATTTGGTATTAAAGTAAAAACTCTTAATCTTTGTACATCATGAATTAATTTAATATATTTAAACCTTTCAGTTAAGCAAGAAAAAACACATTTATTTGAAATTTAATTTTCATGTATGTTTTATATTTGTGTATTATGACACTGTAGACAGTGGGGAAACTTTAATATAAAATTTGGAATCATTACAGTTTTAGCAACAATGAATTTCAGATTGTTATCAGAGAAGGGAAAAAATAAGAACCAAAGATCATGTGAACGACATCATTTTTAGCCTTAATGATTATTAATATTGTTGAAATATTGCTCATTGTAATGGAGATAATTTGAACTAGTGTGACGTTTTATTAATTAGTGTTGAATTTTGTTTGGATATTCAGGGGGATCGTGGTGAGTAAACTTACTTTGCGATTCTAATGAAATAGATACTAAACAAAGAAAAAGTATCTGAATTGTCTAAATTTTTGTATGTCGATTATTAGGTAGTGCTTTTTTATTCTGCTGTGCTCTGCCATATCACCCCCGCCCTTTTGTTAACATTTTGTCTGCGCGCCTTTTCCAGGCGCTGTGGTGGCGGGGGTGTCATTAGCAGCAGCACCAGCACAATGGGTACGTCGACCTCCCTTCGAGTGTCCACTGTGCGAGCAGGCTTTCCCAGAACTACCACAGATACGCGTCCATCTGGAGCAACATTACCCGAGAGATTCGAATCGCTGCCCCGTTGTGGCGTGTTCCAAAGTGTTTGCTCATCCAAACTCTGTTCGAAACCACATGAGGACTAAACATTGGGAACAGTGGGACAAAATGAAGAGTTTGAAGTGGGCATAACTGCCATTTTTGTATCAGATAAGATCCCATTCTGTGTTTGGTATCAATTTCTATTTAGAAGACTTTAGTGAAACTAGACAGTGAGGCACAATTACAAGTACCTGTTCCATAAATAAAAGATTATGGCAAAAAGTCACATTTCCCAGTGTGTTTCATATTTGAGCAAGTGACAGTGAATACCTAAAGCCATTGCAAGGGAAGTCTGATTTACTGATATACTGTGGTATAGAGTTGCTGTCGTGCAAACAGTTTGTTGACAAATGTTCCTAAAACGTTATAGTATTATTTTAATTTTGTTTGGCATTTTATTACTTCAAGTATTTGTAATTATGTTAGTCTTGTATATGTAATGTAAAGTGAATTTATATTAACTTTTCGAGTTTTTAAATATGCTCTACTGCTAGGTTGATTATGCAAAGCATGATTTACCAAAATACAGTAAAAGTCCATGTTTCAATGCTAATTACTGTACGAGAGTTTTTTTTTTAACTTGGGCCAGATAAATTCTCTTAACTTGTAATTGGGACTAAATTTTGTTCCATTCAGTCATTTATAGTGTCGAACTTGTAAGTTTAACAAGTGAAAACGTGTCGGGTTCAAAATTATGGATACCCAAGTGTGAACCCTTATATCTTTAGAATAGTTATGCCAGTCTTAATTTTCTTTTCACCAAAATTTTTTCATATTTTATGAAGATTTCAAGAATGGCAAAAAAAAAAAAAAAATTCTAGGCCAAAATAAGAAAAAAACACAACTTTTTAGGTAGCCTATATGTAGGTATGACAAGTAAAATGTACAGGCAGTCTTTTTTCTCAGTGTCAGCATTCTACACATTATTGGAGAAATATTTTAAAACCTTAAGTGTATATATTCTATACTGCATAGTCAACAATAAATCACATTGGATTTGGGGCACAAGTGTTGTGTACGTCATTCTAAGCTGGGGCAAAGTAGTCTATGCATCAAAGACAGTGGAGATTCAAGTTCTTTTATCATTATTAGGCTATAACAAGTAGTTCAGTTTTTGACCTTCCGCCTGAACTTTGATTGAACAGTCACGATTCAGTTTTAGTCTTTGTCGACTACGGCATTCATTGTCACACCTGTGAAGGCTTCACTAAATGAATTTCACCGGACACGTGGTCTAAATACTTTTAGCAGTTAGTACAAAAAAATATTTTTTTTTTCTTCTCCTTCTAAGGCTTGCAGAGTATAATTTGGCCTAAATAATATAGATAGGTCATGTCTAGCATAAACCATAGTTGCACAAGAATGCCTCTTCCAAGTGGAGTTCAACTTCATAAAGCAACAGAATTTGTGATTTACGGGAAGTGAAATGAAATAAAACCTCCAAAAGAATGCCAGAATAAGATTCAACAACTGAATGAACCATTGAAACTAACTAAATTCAAGCAGGTGAAATCTGAGTATTTTTGGCATATTCAGTCGTCTTGTTCGTTAAAAACTTTTTTGACGTTAAGTTGTTTTTTTATAAATGTTTAACTACGCGCATTGTATTAATATAGATGGAAAATTTTAACACGTGTGATCAAAATTTGTAGCTGCACACTGTTCACATTGACATCAAGTGTTGTCTGATGTAATACTTGTAAACTACAATAAATTAAGTCGCTTAAAGATAGGATGGTTAGCCAAATGAGTTATTTAAACGTTCTGCTTAGTGAACAAAAAATCCTTCTCCCAGCTTGTTTTACTGATTCTAATTGAGGCAGAATAGTATGGGGTCATCACTCAAAAACTCTTAAAAATTCTAATGATTACTTACGAACTATAGACATCTTAGAACTTTCTATAGTTCAAAATAAAAATTGGTTAACAGTAAGTTTTGCAGTTAGTGATATGTAGTTGGTTCATTGTATTTGTTTTTCCTTTAAAGTAAAGAGTTAGGGTGGATTGCAAAGACGTGTTTTAGCCACTGTCTAAGTTAGACGTTGTTTAAACATTGATTTGGGTTGCAAAAACGATGTTTAAGCCAAACCGATNTGTAAACAACGTCTAAACTGACCATTTTGACAGCCATTTTTAGGTATTTCTCTGAGGGTGGTTTAGCCATTGTTTAACTTGCCATTTCCTGAATATTCTGGTGATTCATCATTCTAACAATTGAAACTAATGATATATCATGTCTCAGAACACCAAGTACATTTTTGGGGGGCAGGGTTTGTGATTAATGTGATAATTTCACAAATATTGAGCTAATTTTGCGGGATAGAATGTATGTGCAAATAGTTCACACTTGTCTCCACTACAGCGCAACTATCAGAGCACATGACCACGTAGTTCCATATTTAACCGCAAGTCTGTTCTAATACTAACTTGGCGCTAGCAAACTGGTTTAGCAATGTTGCCAAACGTATTCTTGTTCAAACGCCTGTCTGTGAAGACAGCGTCTAATCATCGACTTTGCAAGCCGATTTGAGCAGCGGTTTAGACGTTGTTCAGGGAGGCATTTTTTAGACAGTGACTATGAACACCGTCTTTGAAATCCAACCATAATCTTGGTACATTGTATAAAGGAAATTAGCATACATTTGGGGCTCTGTTTTAATAGCTGTAGTCACATGGGAATTTTGGCTTGGTAGTATGAGTTCAGAATTGAAATACTTAGACTAACTTGAAATTGAATTGATCGTGTAAACATTCAGACAAGTAAATATTCACATGAGTAAAACATTGCGACTGAATAGGGGTGTTTGTTGGGGTAATGGAAACGATGACTCCACGGTACAGAAATAGTAGAAGAGGTTGGCAAGCGTATGTGTGGTAATTCATCGAAAGACTTACATTGACGGACCTTAGCTATGCTATGCTACTCCCCTTCTCTTTACTACAGAAATTGGAACATTACCCTACCTGTACTAGGCTGTTAGAAGCTCATTGCAATGTCAAAGAAAAATGTAATTTATGGAATGGAATAGTAGTATCAATTGTAAAATATAAAAAAAAATAGTTCTCATAAAAAACAGTTCACTGTCTAATGTAACATAACTTACGAAATTGAGCTCATTTCTTATCTAGAAATTGAAGGTCTGAATGGAAGAAGGGGGATATCCCACATTTTAAAAAAAAATGAGAAAAGTTGATGTAAACATGTTATATCACTGCACAAAAGGTTACTTTTACTTTACTCTAAATGACAAAATGAACAGTTTGGGGCTATCCCATAGGCATGCAGTTTGCAAGAGCGCTACTAGATGGCGTTGGCATGCCTATAACACCAAAATCTCAAGTTTTGCTTGCAGAGTGGGATAGCCCCTTCTTCCATTCAGCCCTTCAATTGTATTGAGATTCATAACCATACCAGACTGAATATATCCCCATTCTTTTTTGAGTTCCATGGAACCAGTCTATTTTGAATATGTCTGTATGGAAGCTTGCTAGGAGCAGAATTTCCTATTTGAATGTAGCTAAGTGGTGGTGAAGTGTGCGTGATCAGTAATGGAAGTTATGACTGGATTTGTTTGACTAGAAAGTACTCCTATCCCCAAAGGTTTTTTAAGTGTCATAGAACTTGTACCTACTATAGGAATAGAATTTGCTATATTCAGAGCAGTGGTCAACTTCTGGATTGAACCATACACTGTACACCATTGTACATAAATATATTACAACCGATTGATGAAAAAACACAAGTGCACAACTAATAAAGATTTTGAGCTCATGTGGCATATTTATATAGTAGGTCTAATTGTATTTTTAGTAGCAGTAGCAGCATTGTCTAACAGGGGGTGATTAATACTAGTTCCTAACTCCCCTGTGATATATGTTCATTAGTGCCATCTTCTGCAATCCATTTTATATTAAGAGGTCAAAATTGTTGAAGACTTGTGTTGCTCGTGCTTCCAGGCCGTCAGTTAATTGTATAGTTGACACTGCTTTCAGCTGTTACTATATCTGCATAGTGTTTTGACATACATGTAAACAGTCATTGTATGCTGTGTAAATCAATGTAATTTACAAAAATAAAATTTTGGAGAAGTAGAAATGAGTGTATTTATTGTTAATACAAGTGACAGTTTGTGGGTATGGAAGAGGAGCAAGTAATGGCTAGCTAGCAGCAAGAGTGTTTAACCCATTGACTTACACGATATAGGTGTGTTTTGCAGGCCTTAAAATTCCAATTATTTTTAACATTTCAGTTTTCGTGGACCTAACACTCCTAAACCTAATATAACACAATATATATTTTTAAATATGTTTTTTTTTACTTATTACATCATTCTAGAAGACATATCTTCTAGTAAGACACAAACATACCTAGTTTTGAACTACTGTCACTAGAAAAATGAAGCAATTTACATATCAACCTAAATCTCTGAAAAGACATTACAGATGCAAATATTGGTGTTTCAACAATTTTTTTTTGTTTACCAATACATCTTTGTATTAGGTTTTTGTTTTGGCTCATTAGAACATTTAGGGCAAAATATGTCTTTATTTCATACTTTGTTCAAGGAATCCACTTAATGTCTACTTTTCTCTGGTTTCTGTTGGGGTTTGAAAGTTCAGATGCAGCATATCTAGTAGTTTCATTGACCATGCACTCCCAAAATGCAGTATTCAAAAATTAATTGTCAACACACAATTCAGATGGATCAACCATAGTTGATAATCCAGCATTTCCAATGAAAGCAATCTGTTTGGGTTCATTTGGAATATCTTTCCATTTCCAACCCCCACACTGTTTTTTAGATATAGGCAGAGCACAACTTTCATCATCACTTTCTGACAGACCTCGCTTTACTACTGTCATCACTTACACAGCAGATTCATCAGTTTTACCTATATCTATTCCATCTATTTTTTTAAAAAATCAGCTGTTTATTCATCAACCAGAAAACGCACACCTTTCCTACTGGTGGACGCCATCATTGTTTACATTATCCAGCTGTTTTGAATTATGCCTCTGGTGTGGATAAAACACACTAACATTAACTATTTCTAGTCACCAGAGACTGTATTGTGCTGCCATCTCTGAACAATACAGGTAACTGTTAGCTCCATAGCAAATTAAAAACGTACTATGGAACAGTTCCGTAAGTCTAGGCCAATGGGTTAAGTAAAATAACTCTACTCAACATTTGGTGAAATTTATGACTGTACATAAGGTGTAGTTATGTGAAAGTGATTCTGAGTGGAGAAACTGAGAGATATCCAGGAACGGGTGCTGTTTGGGTGTGACATCACACAAGGCATACTAAGCACCTCAGTTTTCCCAAGAATAAATTAAGTATAAGAAACAAGTAAAGAAAGAATCATTAGGTTTCCGAAAGAAATGTCAGTTAAGTTTTAGCTGCAATAAAAGGTGTTGAAATAGCTTAATGGCTGGCTTATGTTAAACAAATCTGGGAAATTAATAAACGAGAGACATAGAACAATGCCTTGTGTTGATTTTGGTGTAAATTTTTCTAAAAATAATTTAAATCTAATATGTGTACTTTGGTGCATTCAGCTTTTTCTTTTACCAAGATTGGAAAAATCGCCAAATTACACACATTAGATTTCCATTACTTTTTGAAAATTTTACACCAAAATCAACAGAAGACATTGTTCTATGTCTCTCGTTTATTAATTTTCTGGATCTGTTCAACATAAGCCAGATATTAAGCTATTTGTTTTCCTGGAGCATGATTTTTGCCCTGGCTGTAGCGAACACTCTTAATCTGTCTGATGCACCACTATGCAATTTTCAAATTGCCAAAGTGTACATTGACTTTCATACTACCAATCATAGCACGAACATTGATTTTATTTTTTCCCGTAAATACATGATTACAAAAACTTTGAATTTCCACGTAATTAATTGCAGTGTCTGGTAACCCTGCCTGGTTAACACTACATCCCTGCTTATTATTGGGTTTTCCATGCTGTGCCAGTAATGTAATTTCCAAACTTACTTTATTTATAATTTCTCTTCCAACTTGTCACTGTCACTTGGAAATTGTGAATCACCTATAAAAAATCAATATTTGGCCCCAACTATCAGACTAGAGACAGTTTGACACATACATACTAAATCTGCAAAAGTTTAGTTCACCTTATTCGTTAATCACAAGGAACCAGTGCTCATTGTATTGGCAGAAGACGAGTTCATGATTTGTATAACTTTGGAACACTGAAAGAGACCAATTAAAAACAAGCGACAAGGAGCGTTAGGGATTGTTTTCAGGCAGTTTTAGAGGAATATTCCTCTTTGTGGAACCACAGAACTCTTGTTACTGACTTGTTTATCTTTTGTTTTCAAAACAAACATAAGCCAGTGAAAATTTAAGAGAGTACAAT
The DNA here is from genome assembly GCA_003456935.1 of Machilis hrabei. Taxonomy (NCBI): domain Eukaryota; kingdom Metazoa; phylum Arthropoda; class Insecta; order Archaeognatha; family Machilidae; genus Machilis; species Machilis hrabei. Next base: position 31,749 of record KZ873318.1, read on the forward strand.
CGCTGTGTGGTTACGAAGTTGTGTTGCAAGTTCATTGGTGATCAGATTGTAGCTGACAGGGACATCCATCCATCTGCATTATCTTTGCTTGGTGTATTAGGCAGTACATGTCATTCTACTACCAAGGCTATGGTAGGCTTTTAGCATCTCTGACGATAAATAGTATAGATGTTGCATACATGACCCAACTACTTTGATGTAACACAATTTTAATTGGTTAAAATAAATGGAAAAACTTGTTTTTGAATTTATTGCATATATACGTGCATTTGTATACTGACGTATGCCCCCAGCATGCAAATTGTTAATGTATTAAAATGAGGTGTGCAAAATCTGTTAAGTATTCTAGTTCAGAAATTACTTTTATCTACATCTACCCCGCAATCAACTTTAAGTCTTTGGTAGGGGGTGCAACGCACCAACTCGTAAACGATTCTCACGAATTTTCCAAGGAAAAAAAGACCACAAATACCCGTCCGTTCTACACCTAACTTTCCTAATCTTATTTGCGTGATCGTTTCTACCTATATACGTAGCCGTTTGCAGTACGTGTTCGCAGTTTTTGACAATTGACCGTC
>KZ873320.1:47024-58146 GCA_003456935.1 Machilis hrabei
AACAGCTTTTGCAGCATGGACGCTGGGAAACAGTAAAAATAGCTTTCTTTATAATAGGCTCTGTGACGAACATGCCGGCATATTTATAAACAAGTAATATGTCACATCTACGGAAAAAACTTTAAGCATAGGCTACTTAGGTTTCACAACAACGNGCAATTTCCCATTAACTTCATGAAGTTTTGTTTAACGGCGCACAGATGCAAGATATGTCATGAGTTGGGGGTATGTGGCAATGCCATACNGAAGATAACCCTACAAACATACTTACAGTTCTAATGAAATAAGGGTAAATGGAGTATACTTTAAATTGATGGGGGAATAGGCGTAACGAGTTCAGTGACGGTTAATCATGATGTTTTACAATAAAACCGAAACCACATGGGTCATTTCACGATGAGGAACAACGCTAATTTTGATTAATGGGGATTAATGAACACTCACAAACATTTACATAAGATACATTCACAATACCCAGCCTAGGGTAAGAAACGAACCTTGATTTGTAAAAATAATAAAAGTCATGTTTAAAAAAAATCAGTCTCATTACTTTTCTACCACACCTCGTATATCTAGAACGTAGCTAAATAGTAGAGAGATTAATCATCCACTGTAAAATACAGGGTCCGGCAAAGAAAGCTGACGGTTTTCAAATTACGTCTACGCAGAAGCGCATGGAGTGGGGTGTCTGACATTCAGCACACGTGTTTTTCAGCTGAAAGCATTTCAGTTTAGAACCAGGTCATTCACAATATTAAAAAGTTCCTCGCAACGAAGCCTGCGACTTCCCTTATCCCGGCCATTCAATTCTTGCACCGTAACCATTTTGTAGGGATGCAAGTTNAGGTCCATATGCAAAATTCTGCGTACGGAGCGGTCAGAAATTCGTAGGGCACTTGCGTGTTTTACTGCCAATGGCCGAGAACCTCCAAGAACAGCGCGCCGCACTCGTTCAACATTCTCCGGGGTTCGAACAGTACGCTGTTTCCCTGGTGGTTTCTTCTTTATGGCACAAGACGTTTCCCGAAAGTTCGCCACCCACAACTTTATGGTACTGCGGATTGGAACACGGTCATTTCGAAGGATGTTGAAATGCCGGCGAAACGCCCGCTGGGTATCAATCACTGACTCATTTAAAAAAGAAAGTATCCACTACGAATGCTCGATGTTGTGCCGACCAGCGCTCCATGGTGACTAAAATGCTTTCAGCTGACGAACACGTGTGCTGAATGTCAGTCACTCCACTCCTTGCGCTTCTGCGTAGACGTAATTTGAAAACCGTCAGGGTTCTCTGCCGGGCCCTGTATATTCAGATTAGAAATAATTTTACCCAAACTAGCAATATCCATTGTCCAGTTNATTTTAAGTATTTCGTACATCTGACCTCTCGACATCATGTACTGAAAAATAGGATTCAGATACACTGGGTTCAAAAACCAATGAGAGTTATTATGTCTTAATATAAACAAAACACTACTCATATATTAATTCCTTAACAAAACTCCACCAAAATATTTGAAAAAGAAAAATATATAAGTGGAAGAAAACAAATATGACTTGGCACTCCTAACAAGATTTATACGCATCATCTTTTCTTGGGCACAACTCGAAACTGTTGCTAAGTTTCACCTTCGTATTTAACGAAANGAATAAATAATAAGAAAAAGAACCACAAGAAATGAATACAAACCTCCCTTTTCTCGACTTTAGAAAGTTGAAACAGAAAAAATCAAGTATTAATGTTTCTGTAGGGAAATATAACTTAAATCCACGACAAGATATGCGGTTAGCTTCTCAGTAAAAGCCCATACAAAACGCTTGCGGTGGTTGCTCTTCTAATGTTAGTTACCTGAAGATTCAAACAAACCTGTGCAGTTTATCAGACGCGGGTAATTAAAGTGAACTGAAGGAATTACTCTACGTGCTGCGAAAAGTTTGTCGGAATAATGCAAAACTGGGGCTCTAGGGGAATTTAATGTTCTAAATTTCTTAAGTACTTACTTCCAAACTTGTGAAGTCTGTCTTACAGTTTACGTGGAAGTGGAATTGGNTGCTTTGGGTTCAGACCGCGTTCAAAGAAAAAGAGACATGCACACAAGAGTATATTAATAAAAGTAGTTTTTATGTTTTCGCACTAAGTAAATGTCAGACAAATGAAGCGAAATTACTTGTGTTTCTTCTCAGTTTCTGTGTTCGAAGTGAAACTACACACCATCTTTTCTTATTTATCACTAAAGCAGTTGTCATTTAATAAGATCATTCCCTTTTACTGTGTTCCAAAAATTAACGTACAGTATATAGACGTAATTAAAAAAAAAAATGAAACCTTACTCAATGTGTCGTTGTCTTCTTCTATATCTGACAGCGTTTTCAAGCCCATTTCTTAAGGCTGTGTTTATAAAATACGCTAAACTGTTCGTAATTCTGTCATATCCAAACGAAGCGTAGTGCGAAATTTCGTTTCGCTTAAAACGCAAATTTTCGTTCACTTACCAAGCTACGAAAAATTAAAATCGCTATTACGCCTTTCAGGCGGAATTTAATTTTTCGTAGCTTGGTAAGTGAACGAAAATTTGCGTTTTAAGCGAAACGAAATTTCGCGCTACGCTTCGTTTGGATANGACAGAATCGATGCTGGTACTGTATATCAAGGCATAAGCAGACAGACAACGCTAACCACCGTTCATAGAACTGTATCATTTGAGGAGCAGATTACGCACTGAGGCAGGCTTACACGTGATTATCAATGGTCTGCAAACTCGTGGTGGTTATTTGGTATGTTTTATTCGTANGGCTTTTATCATACAAATTAATATAATTTCAACCAGTTGCCTAAGCAACGCTTCCTCCTTGAGTTGACGTCAAACCCTGCTTGTCTGACGAGATACTGGATTTGTTGAGTTGGAAGTAGGCCTAGTTGGTTTCTGAGCCAATACACAAGGCGTTAGGAGACGAGTAGGCGGTTGAAAGCTTTGTTGCAGCGGGATCTGTCTCTTCCTATAGGAGCTCGTATCAACTTTTTGTCTCAGTAGTTCCATATACAGTAAAAGTCCATTAATCCGATATGCAATGGTTCGGCACGCCCGATAGTCCGGCACGACTGNTTTGTATTTTTTTGGCAGGGCGCGTGACTGCAATCATTTTACTATAGTTATGTTCCTATATATGTACTGTGCTGTAGTACTGTACCTTCTTAGATTTTGTTTATTACAGTTACGTTTTTATCATGTAGTGTACTCTATTTAACATTGCTTTTGGCTCTTCAATTGTTTACAATTAATATCTGCCCATTTTTATGTCATTTACATTTAATGTCCGATTATCCGGTACATTTGATGGTCCGGCACAGCTTAAGTCCCGGTCGTGCANGATTATCGGAAGTCTACTGTACGTACGTCCTGCCCCGGTGTGGCGACACTGTAGCTATTACATGTCACGTGACGTACATTTATCATTTCTCAATTGTTTTCTAGTCCAACTCAAACCTACCGCGTGTTTCGAGGTACTAAGTTATATGAGATTTTACAAGGCGTTAGGAGATGAGTAGGCGGTTGAAAGCTTTGTTGCAGCGGGATCTGTCTCTTCTTATCGGATCTGGTATCAACTTGTTGTCTCAGTAGTTCCACATACGTACGTCCTGCCCCGGTGTGGCGACACTGTAGCTATTACATGTCACGTGACGTAGACTTATCGTTTCTCAATTGTGTTCTAGTCCAACTCATACCTACGAGGTAAACAGTTATCTGAAATTGTATAGTTCGTTGTGTGATTGGAAGTTATTCTGTATATTATTGTCATAAAACAATTCCATGACGCTGTGGTANTTGAGCCATAAGAAATGTGCTGCTCGTATTGTTAGCTGCATAGGAAGCCTCCAGATGTCAAGTTATTCAAGTAGGGTAGTTATTCAATTAGAAAAAGGNAAGTCGTGTAGCAAAAGTGTGCTGTACCTTCCCGTTTCATAGTTAACTTAATGATTTGTAGGAACTAACCCATACTATAATCATAAATTACAGGAACTTGTGATTCTAAAACAGGTTAGTTACTATAAATTCGTAAATTCAATATTAAACATGAAGAAAAGTGCCCACCTTTTTCACAGGACTTCCCTTTATCAAATTGAATAACTACCCTACAATTGCTTTGGACGTGAATAATCGTTGCTAGTCTCGCTACGCGTCAGATGATTGATATTGCGCATTCCGTTAGACAATTATTAGTTCTACGTTCGCTACTCAGACCCCGCGATAGCGCCACTAAACAAAAGTAGGACGAACAATTGAATGCAGAGAACGCGATCTCTCCTTTGGGGCTGAGGATAATCTTTGCTTTGTTGACGATATGATNAACGCATTTTGTTAAACGTATCGTACTCTCTTCTACTTGTCGTTAAAATAATTAAACAATAGATGGTCACCGGGACGTGGTTTGTTGTGCTGAACGATCCCACANGACGGNATTTTTCCGTTTTCTGCTGACAAACACATGTAATTATCAAATGTACATCAGAGTTGACTAAAAAATTAATAGGACTAATAGAAAACCCAAAGGGATTTAAACCTACATCATGATACAGATCTGAAGAAATAAAACCTGAAATACGTAATCTCAAGGGTAACAGTCCAAATAGTTAAAAAATGAGCCGCGAGATAGCTGCAGTAAGACCGTAACACAATGGGCAATAGGGCGCATGCGATCTTTATACCTATAACATCACTGCTTGGCTTACTTCCTACAGAAACCGACACTTGTTTTGTCCTGGGTTGTCGTGTTAACCGCCTTCAACCAAAGACAATAAACTGCTAAATATACTCTCTTTGAGAAACAACCGAAGAGAAGGAAAGTCACGAAGAAAGACAAAGCAAACATCAACATTCATCATCTACGGAAAGAAAAGTATAAAACGTTGGACAGAGAAATTTCAGACCAATTCTCAACAGCCATTTCAAGGTGCCCAATGACGAGAGTAGAGATATATCTCGAAACGTAGCAAGAAGAGCTAATCAGACAGTGGAAAATGTAAAACTAAGTAGTATTAAATATTTAGTATAAAATCTAATCAACCACTGCCATTAGAACCAAACATTTAAGGTGTGTTTTCGCGTTTTGTTACGGTATTCACACCTCAGTGCGTAATTGTCCTTACAATATATACTGATAGATGTCTTCCTTGCATCATTATAACACTAAAAAGTTTTTAACGACCTTAATGGTTGTTATATATGCCAGGGCAAAACATAAATTAAGTAGCACAGTTTTAAATCAAGTCACACATTTANACAAAAAAAAGATCAAAGGAAAAAGAATATTATCATTCTTATTTCCTTTTCTTGCATTTTAACTTACCTTTTTCATGTTAGGCTGGTAAATGGTACACAAACAGTGATTTCAAGCATGGTGCACAAGGTCAGTAGAGAACATAAGGGAACCTCTAAAATAAANTAGAATGTTAGGAAAACTGAAAAAGTATACATTTTGCGATTTGTCTGAACAAATAAAAACATTGTTATGTTTGGGGCATGAGATAATTTGAAGAGCTCCAAACGTCAAAGGCACCAAATGCCACGTTATCTAACGTGTGTTTTAACGCCACGTCCGAGATTTATCTAGCGTTGTGAACAGTCCAGAAAACTAAACACTAACAAGCAAGAACAAGGAAAGACTATGTATACGAGTCCCGAGCAATTCAACTTCTGGATGATACTTCANGCTCNACCTAAAGAACTTTGCAGGCTGCGTAAATTAAGGATACATTTATATACTACATACTCTTCTATCTTTTTTTTTTTTTTCAAAGAAGAGTACAAAATTCAGTCTCGGCCCGAACAAATTGTTAACACCGGTTTACCAACTAAAGTAAATATTGTTCTGAGATGCGTTTTGAACAGGTTGCGGCAAAGTCTCCCTAAATAGGACCATTAATAAGATCTCCAACCGCAATACAAAACGGTGGCTACGGGCTCCATGCCTTACATAGCCTTTTTCAACATATCTGCAATTCAGTTGGTCCAAATTCAACTAATAAAAATATTATTCTTTATACTAAAATGAAGCTCTGCTACTTGTCTAACTATGACTTTAATTGGAACATAAATCGCTCGTAAATGAGCAACTTAAGAATCCAAACTAAGGGTTTAATGACTTATATGTTTATTTTGCGGTGTAAGGAGAACTTGCGTTCAGTCGAACGTGGCACGTTGAAGAAAGACTTGCGCAGAAACGTATACAAAAAATAGATGCACTAACCTGAACTTAATATGGCTATGGTCCTTTTCAAAGTAATACCCTCTAGAGGAAATGCACCTGTCCAAACGTCGCTGCCACTTATCAAAGACGTGCTGGAAGCCATTTTCCCCCCATCCCGATCAGAGTCACCTCCGATGCATTGACTACCTCTTGTGTTGAAGTATACCTACGTCCTCGCAACATATTTTAGAGAGTTGGGAAAATAAAAAGTTACAGGGGGCTAAATTATCAATATATGGAGGGTGTGGAACCGTTCCAATGTTTTATTTCAGCCAAGAATTCTGCGCCACGTGAAGATGAGCGTTATCATGGTTCTACTGTGATATCCATGACTCGACTGAAAGGCGGGCGCAAACAGACGCTTCATCAGAGCCCTCCCTGTACGTGCAACGCAACACAACGGCTNTGACCGGTTCATTCACACGGAGGTGAGTCGAGTTTATACTGAAATNAAGTTTTGGCTACAATACATAGTTTTACTATTTAGAAAACAAAATCCGCGCAAGTCTTTCTTGAACAGGCCACGTATTTACTTCTCCGAAGACAATACTGATCAGGAGGGTATCGAAATGTTCTCCAATATTAGAATTTTCTGAACAATTGTTGGTAATACTAAGTATACGCCCTGAAGCTTTTCAAAAAAATAACTATAGAAAATGTGATATATTGATCGAAACTGTTACCATTGGCGGTAAAATAGAGCAGTATATTTATTTTTATTGAGTATTTAATTGTAGCCATGGGTATAGACTATTTCTTTTTCTTTTCTGTTGATTTTGCACATGGGCTAAGACTTTCGCACGCTAATGTGTGTCTGTGGAATTTCCCAACTCATTATTAAATTCAACAAATTGCAATGATTTTGAACTAGTAATTTCACTCAACATCTTAAGATGTCACAACATTTTTTTTTACCCCTGCTGCAGAAAATTAAATGTCAGTATACCCACATTGTTATATATTTTATAAAATGTAGCCAAATATGCATTAGCAACTTCTTGTAAGCTTAAATAAAAACAGCGTTAAATGTCCTATTCTGCAAGATATAACGTTTACTAATAAATTACACTGTTTAATCAAAATTATTAATGAAGTTACTTGTCTAGTAGAAACCCAATGTTAGACACAAGAAATACGTTACACCGCGTAAGTTCCCCATCAAATCTTACTAACTATCGTCATCCTTCCCTATGCAACGAATTTTACAAGGCAAATGGCTAATAGTCGTTTAATCCTGCAGCTGTTTTGCTTCTGCTTGTATACGAAACCTGATTGTGTTCATAATTTATAACCGGCCTTCTTGTTGCTTTTTTTCCAAGATACTCCACCGAGTAATATTTCCGTTGGATAAGAAGAGGATGAAGGCAGGTATAATGTTTGAGTAGAAAAAGTTTGGAAAATTCGGGTTGTTCCAACGAGGCTTCTAGAGCCGCTTCTCCGTTCCATAATTGCTTTTATGTTCTTATGAACTCCATCGTCCTTACTGGGGAACCCCCTACACGTCCCTCGCTTTACGACAGGCCCGTCGCTCCTAATTGTTACACTGGGCTCCCAAGGGGGCCACGACCGTGGAAATTTGGCAACATTTTTCAAACTTTTTTGCAATTTTATTTGATTATAAACCTTCCTTTATCAGCTTCCATTATTAAAAATTCTGGACTCTCTCTCAGATAAGGCTTCCCATTTTGATGACACTCTCTGCGCGCCGTAAAAATTAATAAGGAGAGTAATTGTTGGGGACTGTGCGTGAAACACAGATCCCCTAGGGACACCGACAACATACAAAAAAGAGACGACCTGGTTAATTATAGTGGCGTTATGACGTCTCATTTCTCTTGAGGATCGTAACAGTAATGCTTTCCTCTCCATTTCACTTATATACTCCCCTTTCAAAACGCAAACTGACAAACCAGACCGACTCTGATTTTCTTACAAAGCCTTTTAAGCACTGAAACAGCTCTTGTGCAAGTCAGGGCAGTTAAAAAGAAGGACAGAAAATCTGTTGACTGCAGTATTTCAGATTAAACAACCTAAAATCTCAAAACAACTCGAATGAGACGTTGCCATTGGGTTCTGATTGGCANGTAATGTAACAGCTGTCACATTTGTTGAAGCAACGTCAAGCAGAGTTGTTCAGGGACGATGATTTTTGAAAGAGCTACTTCGTTGTATTCAATATAAAATCTAAAAAAAAGAAAAACTCGTAATACTTGTTACTTACGCCTCTTACGTGCAAAAATCAAATAAATTAACAGGGACTGAATCGAAGTTCAAAACTCAAGCCAATCATGNACGTTCCAGTCTTAAGCCGAAGGCNGTAGAGCAGTTAGCTAGTCAACCGGCTCTCGTACCAGAAGTAGTGGGTTCGATTCCCGTACGAGGGTGGGCGTTGTCATTGTCCTTCACCTCGACGTTTGGGATGTTCATTCATATCCACGGATCAAAATAAACATTGCTCATCGTTCTAAAAGTAACCGTCTGTTGTCCGTAGGATGTAAAAAACTAGATTTGATATCTCCAAGCGATGAACAATTGTTTCTGTAAGCCTNTTAAATACATTAATTTCNCTCTTTTTATTGACATTTTCACAAGCATTCTTGTTTTAAATATTTGGTATAGAAAGTCCGATGTTCTGCATGGAGTACATTTCGAATGGGATCGATATATTAAGGTTTGGTTCGGGTTTGACTCAATATTTTTCCCTAAGTTCTTGGAGGGTTTGGTTCAAAATCTAAAAATATAGTTTACGTTCCGGAGAGAGTTCTTGGGTCATCTACCATCATATCTATGATGGCAACGGTATGTAACACAACATTCACACCCTATCCAAGATGTGAATTGAGCCCGTAATTACTGGGCCCGCAGTTCAGTATGCATTAACTCACACTGAACATGGCTTCATCCAGCATCGACAGGAGCAGAGTAAAGTTGTAACCACTTCCACTGATACAAATTGAGAAAAGACGTGCTGAAAATGAATGTAAACCGTTTTTAATTCGTACCACTAGGCCTACCTATAATACTGAACCCAGAGGCTTGCTTAATAGTAGAATGCTCGCCTCCCCATTGAGAGGTTTCTGGTCGAAACCTCAGGGCCGACTCCTAGCACTGAGTATAACAAGGTATCCTACAAGTCTGTCTGTGTAGTAGCTTACTCTATATTCAGGTATGTTTGTAGGAGTTTGCGGGAAAGACGTTAAAAGTGAGGTCCCATCGATACGTTTTCTATGTAAAAAAACACCACCTGCGATATGTCGAGCGAGTGACAAAATCCAGACATTTTGAAGCGTCCCTCCGAAGCGGATGGGGTCTCCAATAGACCTAAGATGTCTGATACGTGGGACCATAAACCCAAATCTCATATTGTGGTAACACTTTCCGATTATGACGGATTACCAATACACNGAACCTTCGTTTGCACCGTACAATACATTTACCCTCTGTCTGAACTTATCGTTATTGAAAATCCCGAGTACAAAAATTTGCTTCATTTAGATAATCACATTATGCGTGTTCACGGTAAGGAGTTATTTTGTTTGTTTGTGTCCATACTGTTTCAACGTACTACGTCATTAAAAAACAAGAGACCTCCACAGTATGGGCTAAAGAATGTAGGCCCTATATATGAAATTTCACGACCCACTAAGGACCTCAAGGCTGGGTGTTGTGATGTTTGTAATGTACGGTCATCTCCATTGACCAAACATAGCTTTCTTCATCGTTCTGAAATAATTACCACCATCTATGGACGTATTCATTACTTAACATGGAAAAGACGAACATCCAGCCCGATTACTGCAATGCATCAAAAAAAACTATTTTAATTTTAATTTATTAATACTATTGTATATGATCACCATTAAATCAAAAAGTTCATAATGTTAGAAAAAAATATTCAAACACAGTCAAAATAATGGACGTGGCTAGCAGCATATAAAACTGTACACAAATCCTATATTTAATTTCCAATTTACCAACAAAGTGGGCACTGATTTAATTAATTCATACGATACCTTCTCATTAACATATAGTGAAAACTCAGCTAACGCGGCTCAAAATTAAACATACGTGCTNCTTCAGTGCGTGCAACTTTTTATTCGTGTATTTCAAGCACGAGAGTTAGATAATTCTTACTCGCATGATGAAACTCAGTTCAAATATTAAGAAGTTCCACGTTCTACGAAGGTTCCATCAAACAAAACAAAACAAAAAAGTTGGAACGCACTGAATTAGTATTCCTTCAGCGAATATTGGCATTCAGCTTAAACTTAGCCCGCTTTGACTAGATTCACAAATACCTCTGTTCCTGTTTAAATTTATACCAAAGTAAAGCGAACTTTTACAAAACATGAACAAAATATGACAACTTTTTATCATACCTAAAATAAATAAAATTCGATTGTTACAACTTTCTTGCAGGCAGGGGCCCAACCCATTTCAAAATTAACAATATTAAAAATATCCGGACCTGTTTTATCTTTTAATCCAAATATTTTTGACAATAGGCGATGAATTTCTTTACTACTTCGTTCGAGGTTAGCTATACTAAGTTTCGGGAGATATCTCTACGCTCTTCATCAGGCATATTGAAATTGATACTGAGAATTTCACTCTGGTATTCGAACCCAAGACCTTGGGCTCCTTTAAACATTAAAGGGCAATACTCAGGTACCGAGTGCTTCATATTATTTTTCTCAAAAGTTGTACGCAATAAAACCAAGAAAGGGAATCTTCAGGAACACAGAACAGCATTATGGGCCTTCATTTTTCTCAAATTAGTTAACGTCCAATGGGTGAAATTTTAGGTAGATTTCATTTAAAAATCTACCTATTGCAGAAGCCCTCATGACGCAACTTCCGGAAAATTTCAATGAAT
>KZ873327.1:21644-33414 GCA_003456935.1 Machilis hrabei
GGATCCTCACTTCTTAAAACGTAACCATGAGTTACACGAATACGAGAAAATGGTTGAGGTGTCTAGTGCAAAAATACTTACTCTTGCAATAAGAAGCAACTCNTCAAAAACATCCCATGCTTTGCCACGCACTGCTGTGAGAAATGCTCCTGTAGTTGGTGGTTGCTCTTGTGTGAAAAACAGCAATGTACGATAATCTGTGAATTTCTTGCTGCCTTTTGTAATTTTGGGAAGAGTTCTCCTATCAATTGAAGTTCGTCTACCAAATCTTTTTAGAAAACCACTTGATGAGGAGTCAGCTGACATGCTTCTTTGGAAGTTTATGCACGATTCTAAAAAAAATAAAAGTGTAGTATATGCAAAATTCACACAAATTTATCTCTTATCATTAGTAATTAATTCTTAATTTGTGTTGTAAATTTATGCATTTGGTTTTCTGTTTTCAAAAGGGCATGTTAAATCTAAAAATTAAGATGAAAGAAATAGTTATTAACTTCAAAGTAAACAATTAGGTAAAGCAAACTTCCTGTTTTGTCACACCACTTTAGTAATGTTGAAACTGCACTTTGGATACACAATGCATTTTGTATAATTTTTAAATTTTTGGTACACGCTATAATTGTCCAAACGGCCACTACGAGAGTGATGTGCCCTTAGGAAACGTATTACTACATTGTGAATTATAGTGGTGNGAGTTTTATTATTATTCTGTGCTGCACTAGTACGAGGTGCTACCCAAAAGTTCGGGGAATTTTAATTTCGCGCGCGAACCATTGGTGGTACGACCTGCTGCCGCTAGACGTGGCTAACAGTACTCTTTGTGAATCAATGTTGTAACAGCTGTGACGGTGAGATGCTGCATTGTTGAGTTTCGTGCGTTGTGTAACGTTGAGTTTAAGTGTTTCGGCGATGTTCTAAATGGCAGATTTTAAAGAGCAAAGAACCTGCATCAAATTTTGCTTCATGCTTAAAAAAACCCATCGCATGCTTGTGGAAGCATTTGGTGACAATGCTATGAGTCAAAGTAAAACTTTTTTGTGGTACAAACGATTCAAAGATGGACGAATGACAGTCGATGATGATGAGCGTTCAGGACGACCATCAACAAGCACAACACCGGAAAACGTCGCGAAAGTGCGAGAGGCTATTGTTGCAGATCGTACAAATGTCTTACGGGTCCGTGCAACGCATCTTGTCAGACAATTTGAACATGAGATGCATTGCTGCAAAATTCGTACCGAGACTGTTGAACAGCGACCAGAAAGAAAATCGTGTAGCTGTCTGTAGTGAATTGAAAAATGCAGCAAGAGATGACCCTTACTTCATCTCCAACATCGTAACCGGTGATGAGACATGGGTGTACGGGTATGACCCTGAAACTAAGCAGCAGTCGTCGCAGTGGAAGTCGCCAAGTTCACTGCGGCCAAAAAAAGCTCGCCAAGTTCGCAGCAACGTGAAGTCCATGATGATTTTTTTTGTTTTTACATCAAAGGCATTATCCACAAGGAATTTGTTCCTNCTGGTCAAACTGTCAATGGGAAGTTCTATTGTGAAGTTTTGAAGCGGTTACGTGAAAGCATTAGGCGCAAACGTTCACANCAGTGGGTTAACAACAGCTGGGTCCTGCACCATGACAACGCGCCTGCGCACACATCGCTAGCCGTTCGGAATTTCTTGGCTTCCAAAAACACGGTAGTGATTCCCCACTCACCCTATTCGCCTGACCTCGCCCCGTGCGACTTTTTTCTCTTTCCCAAAATAAAATTTCAATTGAAAGGCCATCGTTTTAACACAATTGAGGAGATCCAGGAAGAAATGCAGAACGTGCTTCGAACACTTACACCTGCAGACTTCCAGGGATGCATGGAATCATGGAAAAAACACTGGGATCACTGTATCAATGCCCAAGGGGACTACTTTGAAGGAGACGGTGGAAATTAGAAGTTATGGTAAGCTATTTTATTTTTATGGTAAAATTCCCTGAACTTTTGGGTAGCACCTCGTATGTGCGTGTTTGGTTCCTTTTTACGATTTTCAGAGATTAGTGAAATGGCTGATGTGATAAAGCAAAGCATTGCATCTAACTCCATTTTAATTTCAGAAAGACAGCATTAGAGAGAACAAAATGCCAAAAATAAATGTTGTTAAAGTTGGCTTACAAAGGGCACAATAGTTAGTGATATTCAAGGTTAAACTGAGGACATACATTGGTTGAAGATTCAGAGTATCTGGCTGTCCATCATGAAGATGGATTGCTAAAAGTGTGGATAAAGTATAGAACATTATCCATAAAGATGAATGACTTAACATTAAATATACTAGTGTCTCATCTATCCAGCTATGAGCAAAACCAAACTCGTTAGTTTGTGTGCCCGGAAGGACTCCCTAGATCGTGTAAAAAAAACGAAAGTTTCCTTTCCAAGGTCATAACAGGAAGTGCCTTTCTTCTTTATTTTCAACAAAACCGAGTCACATTAATTCCAATGTGAAGAACAAGTTTGTTGGGCTTCAAACTGGTTCAACACCATTATTAATGTCAGGATAAAACTTTTGAAAAAGTGGTATAAACAGGTTCCTGCATCTAGGCAATGCACTGGCACATACGGCTTTGTCCATACATCAGATATTGATCAACAGCTGTGGTTTGCACCCTGCTCGAGCCTTGTCCTTGCAACTCTGTCTTGTTTTCCAAAGTTTGAGATTTGAAGATACAACACAGAAAACCCCAACTACGGTCCACTGAACTCTCTACCATGTTTGCTATGCACTCTGCTGTGAATCTAGTAGGTAAGCCATGTTTCATATGTGGTGTCAAATGGACATAAAATTAGTGTTATATGCTAATTCTTTAAGAAGGAAAAAATTAAATTGTGTAGCATGGTGTCTGAGAAAATTAAGGTATATGTAAAACGAAAACCAAATCATTGTTGCCTGTACGTATGTATGGCTTTCTAAAGTAAATAACATGTTCAATAAACAAATGTTCATGCATAACTTAATCATTTAAATCAAAGATGTTTCAATTTTACTGAGAAAATTTGTCTCACTCAGTGGGGTTCAAACCCAGGACCTGTAAAACCTATTCTCCAGCTCNTGTTAGCGATCTTTTTACGCTTTAGACCTCTGGGCTGTTTGAGACAGACAAATTCTGACGTCAACTATCGGTATCTAAGGAGCTGCCAACATGAACTTAGCCTCTGAGACTTGATACTTATAGCTTATCTAGCTATTCAAGTACAAGATTTCTTATTAATTTAGATTAGGTGGTAATGAAAGCTTTGGTTAGACGATAGCCACCAAGCTAGCTTAAGCCGCAGTCGAAAAGTTCTTGCGCGGTTTACTGAAAATTTTGTTGTATTTACGGAAGGCGTAATAATCCCAATTCTGGATTCAGATTATTGTGGCTCAAGCTAGCTTGAAACGTAGCTATGGTGGCACAATCAAGGAATTAGAATTTTTAAAGCTGTGTGACATAAATCATTCATAAAAAAAATGTTAGGATGATACCACACAGAATGCTCAGGTGTTTTACACACAACAAAACAGCAAATTCCATTTTTCCTTTGTGTATCAAATTACCATTACATTTTAACAAATAAACACCACACTGTATCTTTACTTGTTACTGTTAGATTAAAGAGTTGAGTGATCACCGTCACAACTGTTTGACTAAAGTAAAAATTACATTTCATTTTTCATATCTAACAGCTAGGCTACTTTTCAAACAGCTTTAGCCGACCTGTTTGGTCTAGTGGTTAGCACAGCGCGCTCTGGCCCGAGAGATTGTGGGTTCGAGTCCCGCGTAAGGCATGGAAAATGCAACTGTGCTTCAGTTTCTTATGTAAACCAAATTTCATTATAGTAGGTTTAATATTATATGAAAATACAAAATATTATTTGCAAAAGTATTGTATTGGCACATTATTAGACTTAATTTATGTAAACATATTACAGTTTTGTTAAAATCTTGGTTAGGTAGATATAAGAGTTTCAAACATGAAAACAAACAATAGTGGATTCACATTAAAACTACCTACAATATCTGACTGTAAATTTCTTATAACTATAAAATAACAGAATTCTCAGTGGTTACTGCCCACAAGACCAAAGTCTGGCATTCCAGTGTTTGTCCTGTCTGTAGTAGATCAATTTGCAGAAAGGGGATAGTAGAAGTACAATGTCCTCTCAGGAGGATAAACGATTTCTAACCCGGGAATAGTAGACCATTGTCCAGATGATGGGATATAGTAGTACAGTTTCCAAGGTGACAGCAAGTTAATATTGAGTATATCAATTTCCAATAAACCAGTGTCCCTGTTCTTCTTGTCCTAAGTGTTTGCTACGCTAATGTCCAGTAAGTATATCAGTTTCAAACATGGAGGTTATATATCACTTTTCATAGCATGTACCACCGAACAAGTCCAACATGGAAAGAGTTGATCTATATCCCACAGTATTTAGTTAGGCCAGTTTTCACACAAAAGACCTGTGTCCCAACTATAAGGCAGTAGATCAATGTCCCATAAAACAGTTTCCAACTTGAAAAAAATGTGGCAGTAGAAAAGTGTCAATTTTTACATTTTCAGTGTGAGTAGACAAGTTTCCAGTAGGCAATAAACAGAAATAACCACGGTTGCTACATAATTTGATTTTTAAAAGTCACACGTCATTATAATGAACTACAAATCTTCTAATAGTACCCTCCTGCTGGTACATCTTACTTTTCTAATATAATTCACAGAACTTGAATTTGCCTTGAATTTTGTAAAATCATGGAGTAAAAATAGATTTTAACTACTCACCTTGAGCTTCTTTGAAATATTCGTATCTGACTTTGAGGGCATCGCAGACTTTCTTGAGTAGTGTCTGCAGATCTTTGTGTGTTACGTGAAGGCTTTTGGAAGCAGCCAGATCCAGTTTTGAACTAAACTCTGAGAAAAATAAGTACAAATTCTTTTCTTCTCTTTTCGACTTCTCAACTTCAGTTGTAATGGCGATTTTTAGTTTTGTAGTGATATGCACTGTTTTCTCTAAGAATTGAAAATCAGACAAATATTGTTTTATCCTGGCAAAGAGGAAGAAATATAAGAGGTTATATATTTTATGCTAAAAATCGATCAATTATCAAAAGTAATGAAGTCATTACATTATTACAATCTGCACACAGTTTCATAACTTAAATCTCAGTGGGTAAATTATTTGATAATTTTAAGCTGAAAGTGTGAGATGTTTTTACATCTAAAAATTTCTTTTAGCATGATATAATCTCAAAATTTGTTTGTGTGGCAACATCACTCATCAAAAAAGATTATACTGAGGACAATATTACAGAAGTTTTATTCATTCTTATTCACTTTGATGTATACAAGGTTTCAGACTATAAAATGTTAGAATAATTCACATGATTTGAACCTGACTTCTCATAAAAGTTGGTGCAGGCAGAAGTGTCACTGAACATTTTCTACACCAAAGAATAAAAAACAAATGTATGGAAAGTTTATGCAACGACTTAATTCATATGCCATGTATGCCTGAATACCTTATTAAATGAAATATTGTATTGCATTTAGTTTTAGGTTGAGTTGAATATTAAAGTAGAAATTTGAGTGCCCTTGCCTGATGCTGTCACTTCGTTTTGGGGAAGTGCAGCTATCGCCCCAAGTTCACAAGATGTCCTTCTACAAAAACGTTTAATGGGAGAAGTTAGGATAGTGTACGTTTAACGAGAAATATGATACTTTCATTAAACAAAGCTGCCAGCATTTATCTACACTTCATTCCTGTGAGATAACAAATTAAAGGGTATGTGAACTGCATGTACTTCATTTAAAATATAACATACTGTATTACTTTCCAAAATGGTAGATCAAACAACTTTTAGTGTTAAATTATTGTTATAATACAAATTCCAATGAAATTAGATACTGCGATTAGGGATATTTATTCTCTTTACTCAAAACTCAGCTAAGATATACGNTTCACAAGGTGGTATAGCTTTGCAAGGTTTTGTTAGCTCTGTGCTGTCTGGTTTCATACATACATAGGCTACAGCTTCAACTGTACAGACTCTCATCCGAGCAACTAAAGTGAAACACCAGCAATGATTATATATAGCTTACAGGTAAGATGGATCATCTGAGTGTATGAGGTGTGGCAGAAAAGTAATGAGACTGGCAACACTGTGAGGGAATCGTCCACAAAGAATTTGTGCCTCAAGGACAAACTGTCACTCAAACTTTTTATCGGGAAGTCCTTGAAAGGCTCAGGAAGAGGGTGGCACGTATACGACCAGGCATTGCATGCACTTGGATGCTGCACCACGACAACGCCCCATGTCACATGGCAATCTGNNNCAATTAATTTTTGGCAGAAAAAAGCATTCCTGTGGTTCCCCAGCCCCTTGTTCACCGGATCTCAGTCCCTGCGACTTCTTTTTGTTCACCCGGCTCAAAAACCTCTTGAAAGGGCGCCATTTTAGTGCTTTGTATAATATCCAGAAGAGTGTAACCGACGAGCTGAAAGGCATTCCAACACTGCTACAAACAATGGAAACAACGTCTCCGTCGGTGTGTAGCTGCCCAAAGGAACTATTTTGAAGGGGATAACCTTGATTTGTAAAAATAATCAAATTCATGGTTAAAAGAAAATCAGTCTCATTACTTTTCTGCCACACCTCGTATATTGGTTTCCTCGGGTCCAAGAATTTGGCAAGATGAGGCATTAGATATCACTAGCCTTCTCATCAGACAACAAATGAAGCGAGCTACATGCAGTGACTCAACTGAAACACGTTTTTAATGTTTCGACAGCCTACTTATACGGGAACCTTTTTTGCTGCTAGAAAACGTAACTCATCGAGTGTGTGATTGTCTGAAAAACGATTTCCTATCCATTGATGATAATTTAAACTGCTGATTGTCTAATTAGTCAAAGTTATTAATGATTTAAGGCTTTGTGTGAAACTCTTGTATCATAAATAGGCATCTAAAGTGAAACAACTCGTTGGCTCAGTTGGTAGGGTGATGGACGTTTGTGGAATTCGTAAGCCAAACAGTGAATCAAAGCTTCTATTTGTATTCTGCATTAGTTTCATATTTTAAGCCTTGGGTGGTAATAAATACTAATTTAAAATAGGAGTTGAATATTATGTGTAGACGAACAAGTGAAGGTTAAAAACCCGAAAGGCGATCGTAAACGTCCATGGTTGAAATAGTTGGCAGATGAGCCACCACGTGACAAGAGTGTGCGAAGTAACATTGGAATATAGGAGATGGTCTATCTTCCCTAGCTGTAAGGTATATAATCATTGACACCAATGTATAAATGATACATGTTGTATCACAAGGTGTAAGCTACTGGGCGACATAACTTTTAAAAAATGTACAAAAAAAATACAAATGAAACATACATTTCACATTTTAAAAATGTCAACCTTTTTTTTTTTTTTTGCATTTTACTTTAAAAGCTGAGAAGTTTACTCTATATTTTATGGATTTCTAACTGGTTTAGAAGCTGCTGATATGAGTGAGTACATAGATAACTAGGCATATGTACAATATACTACTTTTCTTCTTGTAAAACAAATAAAGGACATACTAAAAATATAGATTTCAGTATTATGTTCAAAAAGTCTTCCAAATTGCATTGAGGAGGTCATATCCAACAAAGTTAATATTCAAACATGTTAGCACCATTCTTTGGAGAAGTAATTTTGAAATGGATGTTACTGAGCAAACCATGCATGGATACCCTGGAAAAACGAAGAGCTTCAAGGAGATCAAACCTCTTTCACCTTAACTGCTCATCAAAACAATAACTTACCCATCCTTTGTTTTGTCAAGGATATCCTTTCCCATTTTTAAGTAAAATGCTTCTTGTTTTTCTATTTCTTTGATAGCAGTTCCTTCAGTGACATCTATCTTCTTTGCTGCCTTTTCCAGCTGCTGTTGGTACGGTTTCTTCTCCTCGGCACTAAAGTTCCCTCCCTCGGAAAAGAATCTGTAAATTGAAAACATGAGTAAGTGATCTTCCTGCCAATAATTTATGCTCAATATGCTATATTTTATAAAGACACAAAGTGGGGTAAGANATGGTCAAGATTCAATCATTCAGATCTTTTGCTTAACACCAAAAAAATGGATTGGATCTGATGTTTTTATAACTCTTGGGAAACAGGACAAGGTTGATCCTCATTACTACAATGAATACAATAAGTGTGGCACAATTAATTTGTTGTTAATGGCGTCACTCGATTGTTTGTCGGGCCTGGATGTGTCTTCGTTTGTACGCCTGCTCTGACCAAAGGTTTTGGTGCAAGGTTGTCTTCTATTTTTATTTATTTATGGGTTGCCGTGAATTTAGGTTTTTCTTGAATTATGCCTACAAACAATTCTCCCATTGACGACTTGTAAAACCTGTAAAACTGATGCATTTATAAGTCTTCATATTTCACACATTCTCAAACAGTGTGTTCACTATTGCACAAAAGGCAAACAGATCTCACTCTATTTTATGTGCCGACAGGTTTTTGGAACTACAAACAGACATTTTTTAATGTTATGCTATTAATTTCGACATCGAAATGACAAATTGCATCAATCGGACCATCTGTAAGACCAAGGAGTTGAAAAAATCTTAATACTAGAAAATCAGATGCACCATTTAGATGGTGTGCAGCCAAAAGTTATGATATTTATTGGATACGCATGCTGAGGGCACCTGAGTCAGGTGGTACTGAAGCTATCTTTTAGCCAAAAATCGTAGTATTGGGACCAACCTTAAGTTTGCATATAAAGGATAAGATATTTTTATACTACGAGGGCTATTCAAAAATTAACCTCCTGTTGGGTAGGATAGAAAAACAAAATAAAGAGAAAATAATGTAATATATGCAAAAGTTACATACATACTTGGATTGCTTCTCCACATAGTCGCCACGCACATTCAGGCACTTGTCTTATTGTGACACCAGCTTATCTATTCCCTCTTCAAAAAACCGGTGCTGTCAAGATAACCAGCAAGTTGTTGGCTCCATCCAACTTTTATATATATTAAATTTTTTCCCTTTATTTCGTTTTTCTATCCTACCCGACCGGAGGTTAATTTTTGAATAGCCCTCGTATTTAGAATAGGATTCGATCATATACATATATATTTTTTCAGGAAAAAGTATCAGCAAATAATTGTACTGGATTTTTTCTACATATTCTCTAAAAGTGATTGCATTAGTTCAAAATTTTCCCCATTCAATAAACTAATTAAATCTGAATCTTTAGCAGTGTTAATTAAAAGAAGAAAGAGGTTTGTGGCATTATTTTCTTTTTTACAATATGCTTACTACTGTACATTTCATTTGAAGTTACTGCTTAAAGTGACCTAAAGTCCAGTCGTCACACATATTAACTATTACTTGGACTACATATGTTTCCAAGAATATGTGAAAAAGATACAAAGANATTTTGTTCTATCTACAGCAAAGCACCTTTACTTCAATTCTCACTGGAGCCAGTACAGGAGCTAAGCACTTCCACCATCTTATAAATGTGCTTAAATGAAAACAAAATAAATTTAAGAAAAATATTTCATAGGAAACTTATATTACCAGCATAAATCTGTTATTCATGTAGCAAAAGAAAAAACACTTTAATAGTGAATTAGACAAGTTGCTGCCATTTTGAATAAGTATGGAAAAATCTACTCTATCTCGTTGAAATTCCTATTTTGGTCCTAAGTTGAGTCAAGGAACATTTAGAGTTTACTTTAATATATCACTGAAGCTAGAAAGTTTTACTAAAGGAGTTCAACAAATGAATTATCTATCTCAGCATGAATCAGAAGAGATGCCTGTCAGAACTTGCACAGATAAGCACTACATATCTTGGGATGAAGCATACCAAGTTTGAGTTCAGTCTGCTGTTTTGCACTGTGCATGAGAGGGTATCAACTGATGTTACTTCCATATGGATGTGGAGCCNTGTTCAATCATTAAGTTGCCCTTAAAAGAGAGGAAACCTTAGTAGATCCATAAAAGAATGGTGACAGTCTTTGGTAATGGTGCACCTTCATACTACACCCAACTGGCCAGTGGATGCATCTTCAGTGGAAATGTGTTAAAACATGGAGACCTTAATTATGATAGACTGTTAATTNAAGACTANTAAAATTGTTTGTGAAATGAATNTTTCAGCAGGTAGTGCTTAGGTGATAATCTGTTAACATTTGGACATGGCCAAGAGCAGTTTTGATGGACACCCAGAATGCTCACACCAATGCAAAAACATACCACCACAAGTGCAGTAAAGAGTGAAGATAACACTAATGGATTTTTCTCTCGAATTGTGACAGGAGATAAAACACAGGTCCAACCCTGAGTCCAAACAGGAATCCATGCAGTTGAAACACAAGGGTTCATCCACCTCGAAGAAGTACCATATACAGTGCTCAACCAGCAAGATCATAGCCAATGTTTTCTGGGATGAAGAAGCTNTACTGCTCATAGNATTCATGTCATATAAGGCATTCNTTACTGGGGAGACCTAATATGAAACTACGAGGGTTCCTAGAGAGGCAGTTAAGGAGAAATGTCGGGGAAAACTGTNATTGGGCATCCTGAAGCTTCATCACAATGCACCCATTCACATGTCTCACACGTCACTGGCAGCCTCTGTAGAATGTGGTTCCCAAAAAATTAACATGCATCTTATAGCCCAAATCTGGCCCAGTAACTACTTCCTATTGTGCAACTTAAAGAAATGNCTGTGCAGCCAGCATTTTTCCTGCAATTACGAAATGGAGGCAGAAATGATGGGGTGGTTTGTTGTCCAATCAGTCATTTTACTCTGATAGACTGAAAGCTATTGGAGTTAAGTTGGTACAAGTGTGTAGAGGTCAGGAAGGAAAAGTGATGAGAATTATTTAAGATAAAGAATGTCATTTTCATACTGAGGTAGATAAATTATTGAACTTCCCTTCACTGTAAAAAGAGCTGCATGAAAATGGGCTGAAATTATGACAGTTAATGTTTTCACGATAATCATTGATAAAATGTTACCTGTTAAATGGTATTAAANTAAGTTCTTTAATGGTGAATTTGGAAATACATCATGGCCCATACTAGATCCATGTATTGCTGTCTTATATTGCATGTGCCACAACTGAAATCCAGTAGCACAGCCTGACTTTACATGTGACAGCTTAAAGTTCAGACCTGCCACCTCTACTTGTTTTCAGCAATAGTGCTACTTAGTTACAGTTCTATGAACTAAGCAACATTGCTGATGCATTATCAGAGAAATAAAATTAGAAATTTCCGTTGTTATATTTTGTTTATTGGTGTGTTTTTAAGGTAAGTAGGCATTGTATGTGTGTAGATATTAGCATTTGCATCATGGAACATGGCCAGCATTGTCATTATTCAGAGCCAGCATTGTCATTATTTCTAAGCCTGTCCTACACAATACATTTAATGGCACAGTTTGCTGGATGATTTACTGCTTCTGTTATTTCATGACCTGCTTCTGTGCAGTGTTCACAATTCATAATGCATGAAACAGCACATGGTACTTCTTTTTCTTTCTTCTTGCAGTACTAAGACAAACTTGTTTATTAGCATAAGGTAATGTAATGACAGCTTCATATATGAAATCCCATCTTTGCACTACTGCCCATAGCCCAGTCAACGAAAAGGTATAGAGGGAAATGCTTGGAACACAATTTTTGACTTCGTAACTTTGTTTGGACTAGTTAGGAGGTGAACATATCAAAAGTCCCC
>KZ873341.1:4349-17091 GCA_003456935.1 Machilis hrabei
GACAGGTGAAACATAACTGGAGTGGAAAGGGTTAAATAAGAAGTAGGTTCCTCCCCTTGTAAAGTAGTTCAACATTTAAAGTAACAACAGGCAATTACAGAATGCTACATTGTTATTTCGATCTAACGGAAACCGTGACTTCCGTTGGCATTCCAATAAGAAGTGAAGTGAATACTAATGCAAGAAATGAATACAAGATCAGAAAATATCATTCCCCAAATTCGTAATTATATAGGGCATAATCACCCTTCTTACAATGTGCTGCAAAATATAAGTATCAGGCATCCACGATCTCGACGGAAAGGATGACTTTATGATGTTACGGCGTATTAAGTGAGACGACGGCATTCAATTCTTTCCTGTAGCTGGTGCCCGTCAACACATCTTGGATTACTGACAAAGAGAGAAAGTATCACAACGAGCTCAAACGTTTTAACGAGCTGACCCATGCATTATTTACGAGGTACGACTGCTTGGGCTGATCCTCAGTCAGTATTTTCTATATAATAAATAGCGGTACCATATTCATAAATATTAATTATTGAAATGACTTATGGTTAGCCACTTGCTGAGACTGAGCCCCATTTATGTTTGTGGTATCCAATTAACAATTGCTATTAATAATGTGTCACTGATGTGAATTGTGTATCATTAGTTCATGTGTTTCGAAAAAAAAAAGATTACTGTAATGGGTAAAACATACTACTGAATTGTCAAATATATTAACGTTGATGATGTACACAATTCATTTTTGCTTTGTAATCTTGTTAAAAAAATGGCGACTAGACATTCAGTTTTGGCAACCGTAAACTAGGTTTAAGGTGCCATTTGGCGACCAGCTTATATACCCGAGTTTCTAACACTGGGGGAGACTAATATATTTTGTGTAATAATTGAGCTAATAGTTTTCTTCAGTTATTAATTGTAAATCTTTCAGTGTTTTCACAGCGATACTTGCACACGTTTTGTTAAAATAAGGGTTTGTGGGCTTAGGTGGAGGATGAAAGAAGGGGCAGAATGTAGGCAANTAGGAGGGCGAGTTTTTAGCCAATTCATATGCAGTTTAATGTTGTCAGCTGTTTTCTTTTAGCTGCAGCCATGTGTTGTCCAGTTATTTGTGATGTGCATTGTTGATTTATAATAGGTTAAGATGTGTTAAGTGTTTTAAACTACTGGATATTGATTGTGAACATAATTTTCAGACTGCAAGTGGCAGTTGTAGATTAATGAGAAACTTTGTATCTCTGGCCTTGGAAGTTGAAAGTCATATGAAAGCATGACAGCTACTAATCTTCACACACAAAAGGAATTTAAGGATAACAATGACTTTTATGTTT
Source organism: Machilis hrabei (assembly GCA_003456935.1). Classification (NCBI taxonomy): domain Eukaryota; kingdom Metazoa; phylum Arthropoda; class Insecta; order Archaeognatha; family Machilidae; genus Machilis; species Machilis hrabei. The sequence continues at coordinate 5,687 of KZ873341.1, forward strand.
AATTCAAACATGTTTATTAGAAAATCCACCAATTTATAGGAACAAAAGCACTGGGTATAGCATATTTTGGAGAACATGAGCAGGTGTTGAATATATCTTGATGCAATAGTATTATCTCAAGAAATGGATTAATAGTTATCATTCGGGACAAAAACAAAACGGTTACATTGCAATGACTGTGTTCTTTTTTTCTTTAGGGTAAAGAATGTTCTTCTTCAGTCAAATGCCATCTTGGAAGCCTTTGGGAATGCCAAGACAAATCGTAACGACAATTCGTCTCGTTTCGGCAAGTACATGGACATCAATTTTGATTTTAAGGGTGATCCCGTCGGTGGACACATCAACAACTACCTTTTAGAGAAATCGAGAGTTGTTTTGCAGCAACAAGGCGAAAGGAACTTCCACGCCTTCTATCAGGTATGCCATTTATATTTGTATAGGTTTTAATGTAACGAGTTACAAGCAAGCTTACAAATCGGTTTTCTTTTTTTGTTTCAGCTGCTTTTTGGTGCTAGTGAATCAGAGTTGGATGCCATGAAGTTGAAGAGAGATCCGAACGAGTACTTCTACGTAAAACAAGGACAGGCGGCAAAAGTGGACTCCATTGCCGACAGAACGGACTACAAAAATGTCAATTCTGCCTTTCGAAGTATTGGATTCTCGCCAGAAGCTATAAATACTGTGTGGCGTATAGTAGCTGCTGTAATGCATTTGGTAATGGGAATTTTCATTTATAAAACCTCTTAAGTGTAAAAATATTGCATCGGAAAAACAAATCGCATACATCTGTTGTGCAACTTTTTTGAGTATTTTTTATAATGTGTTTTGCACTTATGAAAAGTAAATGGTTTTAGATGCTGACTGTGGGTGTACAAAAATCCAGGAAAGGGCACAGTATGAATATTTTTATCCCATAGAAATGGTGCTGTATTATTGTTTGTTCTGTCAATACCATGGGATATTTGCTAAGATTAATTACAATTATAATGCATAGTAACAAATACCCAAACTTGCCGACCTGAGTGTTTAGCTACCCCAAAAGCCACATTGTACTGAGTAGTTAGAATGTTGAACTACGCTAATTTTCAGCAAACTNCCAATTTACAAACGCTCTTATAACTTTGCTGTTCTTTGTCGTTAAAATAGGAATGTTTCCCCAAGTTATTTTCCATATATTTAGATGCAACTTAATACTGATGATTGTGGCATTAGCATTACAATAGAAATTTGAAGGATTGTGTGTACACTAACGGACTAAGTACAAAACACCGGTTCTCCATATTGTGTAATCTATGGCACCCCATAATCTAGTTAATAATAATTATTCTGTGTCTCTATGAAATCGTTGGAAAAAGTAAGAATTGTATCTGTCTTACAGTATGGTAGTTAGTTGATTTAATGAAGGGTTTACAATTTTCAGCATTCAAATCCTCTTAGGAACCAAGCTTTTCCAGTGTCTTCAGGCCTATATTAATGCGAATAAAATGTTAACATTTTAAATTAATTCAACCTTAGATATTAAGCGGTCACTTATTTTACCCCCATGTTATCCTCTAGTATGAGTTAAACCATTTTNAACTTTTTGATATTTTGTCTGAAGCTGGATTAGGAATTCATGTTTCTATGTTTAAAATTTTGATAACATTTAACTTACCGTACTCACAAAAATTTGAAAATCAGAGTACGGTAAGGTAAACCTTATCATAATTTTAAATATANAAACATTTTAAGCTTACCCTAAATACCTGATGTGAACTTTGGGTGCTAATGCCTGGCATTGTTTGACAACTGTGTTTACTACTGAAACCATAGTTTACTGCATAACAAGCAGATAAAACAATAACTATTTTTTGAATGCAAGTCTGTGCATTTCTAAGACAACAATGATGTATTAAAAACATATATAATTCAAGGAGCAGAAAAGTAATGTAAGCGAATGAGAAGCAATTTCTTATGATAAAATACCGTTTTGGGGATTACGCATTATTTTAAGAGNAACGCATTTAATTATTTTTAGGGCGACATTACGTTTGTCGANCAAGAAGACGACATAACAATAAAAGACTCCAAAGGGTTAGATAAAGCTGCCACACTGCTCCGAGTGACGTCGGAGGAGCTTCGTAAATCTCTGTGCCAACGAGTCATAGCCGCACGAGGTGAAGTTCTCGAAAAGGCTCACACACACTCCCAGGCAGTGGTGGGTCGTGATGCATTAGCCAAGGTGAGATATCTGGTTGTGGAGATGTGTAGCTACCAGGATAGTTAGAATAACATATTGTGGATTGTACTTCTTTCCATTTCAGCGCTATTTCTTCTTGCAGCTTTAATTTCCTCAAGAAAACTTGTCATTCTAGAATGTTTAGCTTCAATAGCAAGTGTAAATGAAGTTAAACGAGATTTAGTAAAAGCATACAATGCTTCAATGANCGTGCAACTTATTTCTTATTAAATGTAATTTCATCTGAAAGTTTATTGGTTAACAATCGGCTAAATGCAATTATTGTTAATNTAGGGTGCTGTTTATTCATACTTAAGAGAAGTCTTCATATATCTAAACGTGTTCCTACATTTTCCTTCTAATGTTCTGACCCAGAGTGGTAGTAGGTACTTCACGTGTTCTAGGCAGTTGAAGATTTAATTAAGCAGAAGATGTTCCATTGCTAAAGTAGATGATGCATTGTCAATTTAGCTTGATTTTATATAAATTTACTCCTTAACCCCTTAATCATTTTATTATTTTTAGTGTTCTGCACTATAAAAAGCACCACAATCAACAAAAACCACAAAAAAAGTTTTTTTTTATTCTGTGGTTGGCCAGTAAATAGAAAATGTGATGACAGTTATTGATGGAAAATAATCGTAATTATTGAGCTTTGAAAAGGGTTTTAGTACAGTAATCATGTTATTGTAATTTGTTCATTATATACTAATGTGTATGTTGACTTTTGTAGATTTTGACAGGANGCTTTGGAGGAATCCATTTGAATCTATAATATTTTTACCTAATTCTTAGAACTTTAGTGTGTAAGCTTACTTCATTAGCCAAACTTACAGACTTCTTCAGGTGATGTGTTTCTCAAGCTGTTTAGAGTATTTTGGATAACCTTGTGTAACCTTTAGTATAGCCGATGTCGAGTTGAAGCAGTTCCTTCATGTTCAGCAAAGAATAGGTAGACACCTTCCCTACTTTGTATAATAAACAAATTCACTAGANNNCATTGCCTTATGGGCTTATGTCCTTAATAGAATGTGTGTCCATGTAAAAGGTTTATTTTTGTAAGTTATGTAAAAGAAAGAGAAGTTTATCAAAAACACTTATTTAATTTAAGCACTGGAGGGGTCCGCTGTCAACANCCGTAATTAGTAAACTGTAATTGGTGGTAGATTTAAATAGTTTCGGAAGGAGCAGGCAATAATATGTACGATGAAAATATATAAAAAACAGAACAAAAAACAACTCCATATAGCATGAATCCACTGCAATATTTGGCCAGCCCTCCATTACTGGCTTCTGCAGGCATATGTTAATTTAAAACATTTGGAGAGACTTATAAACATTGAAAACAAGTATGGTATTGATATGGGTCTATTAATTGAGGAACTTTTGAAATGCTACACAGATATAGTCATGAAATTAATAAAATGAATGCTAAATAGTGGACTCATGTTCAAAACCAACAGTTGTCACCCAGGTACCAAAAATATATGGCCTAAAACTTACAATGTGGCATCCAAGTTGAAAAGACTAATGCCTTGCAGAAGGAAATCCGCTAGAAAGCTGTGATCAAAAACAGTATAGCGTAATGTAGAAAGATACGTTTTTCACTCATTTAAAAAAAAAAATCTATGTATTTTTAATTTGCAAAAAATTGAAACCAAACATACGTTCGTGTTTAAAGGTTATTTTCATATTAAAAATTAGTATCGTCATATACATTGAACAGTATCCACCAGAATGTTTCATGAAATTTCATAACAAACAATATATTCGGTAATTAAGAAAATAAGAAGTAGCTAAATCATACCTTACAAAAAAAAATTATAAGATGTGATACAGATCAGTATAAAATTAGTATTAATCTAATTTAGGTTTCACACCACCTCCTGCAGTTTTTTTTTATTTTGAACTCTTAATTAAATTTAAAAATTCTTTATCCACCATTTACACGTTGCTTCAACTGTTTGTGTTGGCAACCGTATCAGATTTAACTTGGAAGATAATGTGTTTTCCATACAAAAGTTGTAGTTAATGTACTTGAAGGGGCTTTCATCCGATTGTTTTAAACACTGCAGACAAATATTGTCCAAATGGTCGCCAATTATTAAATCATAACTTTAAAATGAGGTTGAATATACTGTCCCATTTTTTAAATCAAAGTAGAACCATTCATGCTATTTTTTTATACATTGTAAGGATAAGGGTAAAATTGTAGTTTTTGTTTATTTCTTCAGATCTCTGTTNTAACACTGATGAAACTCTTTCTGTCTTTCAGGCAATCTATGACAGATTATTTTCTTGGATTGTGAATCAGGTCAATGCAGCCATAATTGTGACCCAACAAGGACAAAGAGCATTCAAGAACACCGTCATAGGTGTGCTGGATATTTATGGGTTTGAAATNTTTGATAGCAACAGTTTTGAGCAGTTCTGCATCAACTATTGCAATGAGAAACTGCAACAGCTGTTTATAGGTACTGTCATGGTTTGTACAAGTAAAATCATACATTTAGGAAGTATTCTTTCATTCAGTATAACAAAGCAGTATTAATACGATATTTCTAACCTGAGAAGCAGACCTTTATGTTTAGTGTAAGGCAAAGGCTCCCCAATGTACAAACTCAACAAAAGAAGCCACCCCTGAACTTGCTTTTACCTCTTATTTAGCTTAGGATTGGTTTACACCTTAAAAGTTACACCCAGTGAATCACAAAGAATTAAACTTGTAACAGCATTTATTTTCAAGAGCCTGTTGTATGACAAAGTAGGAAGAAATTTTCTTGGCTATACCAATGTAAGTTTATGAGTTGGTGCATTGCACCCCCTGCCAAAGACTTAAAGTTGGTTGCAGGGTAAGATGTAGATGTAGATGTAAATAAACAACACTGATTCCTTACCCAGCTTTGATGCGTTTCCGCTCTCCTACTCTGATGTCATGCATGGTTGCCAAAGCTATCACTACGTGTTAGCTTCATCTAACTTTTTTNCTACCTGAACATTGGTGGACAATAATAAAACATAGCCAATAGCTACGAATGTTTCCGATCTTTCCTTGAACTTATTATTGTAATGTTATTATAACAGTTTCTGGTCATATTTTATAAAAACTAATAAATTAAACCAAGTTCTATGTTTAGCTTTGGCAACCGTGTACGACGTCAGAGTAGGAGAGCTCTCTGGGTAAAGAATCCGNGGAGAGGAAAGACGAACAAAGAAAAGTACAGGAGATAAAGGTGAGGGAAGATTATTAAATAAATGTTGAAGAATAGAGACTAGAGGGAAGAGGAACAAAGATGTATAGGGCCTAGAAGAATGGATAAGAACGATGAAAGGAGTGGAATGAGAATCGAGAAATTGTATGGGAAGAAAGTGAAATTAGGACAAATCAGAGAAGCTAAGAAAGGATAAAGAAAGAGGAAAGTGGGAATTAGTTTTGCCGCCTCTTTAGTCATCTCTCTCCTTGCAATAGATTTGTGTCTTTCTTTGTTTCCAATATCCAACCTTCCCATTTGCTGGCCAAANCTGAACAAAAAAGGGCCTGGGTCAAAGAGGAAGATTCACGCATTCCAAAATGCTATTAAAACTTGAAAGTTCACTCCTGATAAGAAAACAGACTTGACACTATAATGATAACCAAATGTAGCCTCTGGAGAGATAAAATAAATACGTNNANCTGAACTACAATATTTTGAAACATGTTAACATTATTTGCTGGGGATTTCAATAAAATACATTGTAATGAGACTACTGTATAAAGCATCATTTAAGGCTTGAAATCATCATACTTTGACAATAATACCCTTAAAAATTAAACCCCAAAACCTCTTGTACAAAAACAGGGTAATCTAAGCGACACGCTGGTTATCAAACAACTACATCGGGAAAAAAAAGTGTGGCCTAGCATCGAAGAAAAACCCTAATACGTGTAATTAGATTAATTAGACTTTTAGCCAAAACTGGAGAATTCTCCAAATTATGAATATTAGATTTTAATTTGTTTTATAAAACTTTACAGCAAACTAATAATAAGACATCTGTTCTGTGTGTCATGCTGATCAATTTCCTGGGTTTTATTCAACACAAGCCAGAAATAGAGCAAACTGTTTCTCGGTAGCGTGATTTCTGGCCACTCTGTATCTACCCTTAACCACTGAAATNTTCTTTACAAATAATTTTGTTTTATTTAGTTCATTAAACCACAAAATTGAGTGACTAAGTTGTTGTTATCATAACATCAACAGGATCAAGAAAAATATGCATTGTTTATCACCCTGAAATGAATTNTTAGGTGTAAGTAGAATGTAAAACACCACACTCTTATTACTGTTCTNAATTTTCATTCCTTTACTTGGACATAATGTCCTATTGCACATTGAAATGGTCTGGCAAACCCTTTACTGGCTTCCGTACTGCTGGTGAACATTTAAACACATTTTTGTAGTGCTTGTCACACATTACTATACTAGCCATCTTGGTATGCAAATCGCTGATGTTAATATATGTATTCATAATGCATACTATACTTTGTCTACGCTCAAAAGAACTCTAGAAGCGGGAAGATAGTAATTGGCAGCCAGCATGAGTTCAGGTAGTTAAGAGGTTTATTTTGCCTAATCTGACAGTGACAAATTGTTTGGTTCAGTCTGTAGCGATGTTCATTGTTCTCTCACAGGTGCGGAGGTAAAGAGTTCAAACGAAAAAGTGACATTGGGCCAGGCTACCTGCTACGGTACTCAACCGGAAAGCGTGTGCCAGCTTNGCTAGCTGTAATCCCTTAAAGCTTATTAGTGTGTCCACGCCTACAAGGTTCTTTTGAGCGTAGACTCACTATAANAACTTTAATCTAGCTGTAATCCCTTAAAGCTTATTAGTGTGTCCACGCCTACAAGGTTCTTTTGAGCGTAGACTCACTGTAGTTTTAATGTCCAAAAATTATGACCTTCTAGGTGGGGCAGCTTCAGTGGAGAGAAGTGTATAAACAGATTTCCCTTGAGGGTAATCAGTGGAAACTGTATCAGAGATACTGTTATATCACAACATACCTAATTTCTGTTTTTAGTAGAGTGTATTGTATTTTCTACCCTCCAACTTTGGACATTTCAACCTTAAACAGTTTATTTATTCTCAGTATCTTTAGCAAAATCAAAGAATGTTACATGTTTCAAAGGTATGTTGGATGTTATTTTCTGCCTTTTTTTTCTTGCCCCTAGATTTGTAAAGTCCATTGGTTAAGGATATCCCACAGTACATAACATGGAANTACAAGAAATGATCAGACCTGGCTCCCTCCCCTATGGAGAACTTACTCAGTAATGTATCATCATGATTCCCTTTAATTATTGTAACCCTTTTGGTATAAAGTATAATACTTTAAACATAACCCAGAAGTACCTAAATCTCTATATGTTGTAGCCCTTTTTGAGGTATGTTCACATTGAAGTCTGGAGTAACTTTTTGGCACAACTCGCTCAGAAAAATGGTTAATATGCAGACTGGATATAGAATAGTTTATATTAACAAACCCCAAAGGATTACAACTTTGATGTCTATGTTTTGTATTGCAGAACTAGTCAATTTATGAAATCTAAATCAAGTGTTGCCCAATATCTCGATGTGAATGTGCCAGACGTTTTTCAAGTCGTGAAATTGCATGTTTGTTACCTGCCCCATTTTTAACTCGAACCTTGTAGAAAATTATAAAAATTGCCATGTTGTCCTTTCTTTTGGGTCTGATATGTGTTGAAAAAATCCTGTATCTAGTGATGTGCTGATTGATTTATTGCATTGTGTGTAAGCATTGAAATTACTAATTTTGTATCCATCATGCCCTTATGCACTGTAGAAATTTGAGTATTTTTCACCATACAAACATCTTGGCATTAAGTTTACGGTACCATTTGTAATTGAAATATCTTTTGGATGTGATGTATCTACAATTGTTCTTTTATTCTGCATAGATCAGCAATAGAAAAAGTTAGTGGATCTGATTGAATAGACCCTTAGTAAATGTTATGCCAAGCTGTGTCACCTCTAGAGCTGTTCTTTCAATGGATGTAAAACATGGTAATCCACTCATTGAATGAAAGTTAGTACAAAATTAAATATCTGTATTTGTTGTTACTTATTTGCTGCAAACAGCAGATGGTCCTGTTTTGTTATACATTATATTTTCAACAAACACTTGACTCAGCTGGACAAATCAACAGGCTAGCATAATGGGAAGAGTCCTTGCTCTCTTCTGCGCTGAAGGTTGTGGTTTAAAATCTATGGTAGCTCCTTGTTCTGCACATGAAGGTTATCATACAAGTCTGCCTGTAAAACACCGCATGTCAAGTTTTGATCGTTTCTAGAAGGGAACTTTAAAAACAGAGTTCTGTTAATAAGTGTTGGACTTAAAAGAACTCGCCACTGACTGTGTGTCAAGTGAAACGTCGTTGCAAGCCACGTGGAGTCTCCATAACACCCTTGCTGTCAGAAGCGTGGAACTATAAAATCAAATAATAAGGTTGACAATAATAATAATAATAATTCTTCTGTAGGAGTACAGGGTTTATCTGTGGAATAATAAAGCATTATTGAGCTTTATAACGTATTATGAAATTATTAAAATCACATTCNTAATAGTAATAATGTAACAACCACGTAACGTATTCAAAGGAAAAATGCAATAATTGGTTCATTAGTTCAGTAATTTCATTTTCTTTAGACAAGTCGTTTCAGCTGGAAATAATATGAGGTGTAGTCAACAACTAGTTGAAGTGTANTAGATATTGATAATGACATGAGCAATGAGAGAATGTTTACATCCCTCAAAAATCGTTGTCGATTTGTCTTTAAAGGGGTGCAAAACCAGACAGTGCTTCCAGTCAGCAAATTGCTTAATTTCCGACTTGTGTGGAACGAAATTTTGAAAGTGATGGGGAGAAGCCTTAGGTTTATTTGGGTGTAAATTTAACTAAAACTCATTAAAATCTGGTATTTGTAATTTTATTATTTTTTTTACAAAATAGAAAAATTAACCAATTACATCAAAATAAAGTTGATGCATTGTTTTATGTTATTTGTTTTTAATTTCCTAAATTTGTTCCACACAAACCAGAAATAGAGCAATACAATGTCCGGGAGTATGGTATTTACCCTGGACGTGATGAACCTCTTTAATTGGTCAGGTGCAGTTTGTGAAAATGAAACTGCATTATTGCTGTAAAAAGTGACCATTATTTTGTTTTCCTGCAAGAGAATGTTCATTTGTGTAGTAATATGTAATGTTCCCTANTATTACAGAGTTGGTGTTGAAGCAAGAACAGGAGGAATACCAGAGAGAAGGCATTGCCTGGCAAGCAATTGAGTACTTTAATAACAGAATCATTTGTGACTTGGTTGAGCAACCCCACAAGGGCATAATATCCATTGTAGATGAAGCATGCCTTAATGTGGGCAAGGTAACAGATAATGTAAGTATAAATGACATAGACCTATTTCTCAGAGTAGTTAGGGCACTTTTACACTTGGATGCCACCACAGCATTGCCGGCAGCACTCTTGGCATCTTTAGATAATGCCAGCATNTGCTCTGGTTCATGTTGGACAAAACATGTGCAAATGCTCCACAAGGTAGTACAAAGTCAATTGTTTAGCAGCGCTGACATCTNAGTGTGCGATTCGGCAGTGCAGCTGTCAAGTGTGTGAGGCTCCATTGCTCCTTTTGTTTTAGTTTCTGGCAGCACTGCATTGGCATCCTAGTGAGAAAATTCCCTAAGGGTAACATATATCTGGCAGATTATCTAATTAGGTGTGCAAGGAAATTCTAAAAATACTCTTTTTGAGAGTAGCTTGTGTCCAAGAGATTTTAGGTCTGCTCCAAAATGCTGACATCTAGTTACGATTACAAAAATAATAGTTTAGTGAGAACAACACTCAATTACAAACCGTTAGCTGTCCTTTTCTCTTTCAAGCCCACCAGTGAAGTGGGAAAGAGGGAGGAAGGATGGTNTCTTCACTTTCACTTTCTTCACCTGAAGCCGTAACATAATCACAAAATTCTTGACAAATGATGCATGAAAAAAGCATATGAAACGGAAACCATTATGAAAGCACAACGTATGATTGAGAAACAGATAACATTGTTCTTATGAGGTTATTTATTGTTGGGAACTAAATNAAAAACGTATTAAACGAGATCGTATTAACAAGATTTTACTGTACTATGTTTCAGATGCTTTTGGAAGCAATGGACAAAAAACTTGCAAACCACAACCACTACACAAGCCGCCTTCTAAACCCCATGGACAAGGAAATGCGGCATGGAGAACAGTTCAAGATTCGGTAAGATGATTTGTGTAATCCGCAGTATGTGATTTATTTTATTGCATTTTTATTCTCTGTTAATTGTTTGCATTTGTAATCTAATAATTTTGTGTAATATGAAACCATCATTTACTATTTATAGAGCATTAAGATGCTTTGTTCAATTGGTTCATAAGTAAGAACAGAAAAACAAATTGTGAATCACTTATAAATGTTCATTAAATGTCAGTTAACTTGTTGTGTCTAGTTATAAGCTTTTTAGGAAATATTTTGATAAGCAACATTAATGCAATGGAAGAAGTATGTCTTTCAATAAAAATACTCTTTGCTAAATTATAGTTGCTTGCCAGAGAGTGTTNTTTACAGTGTCTATTCACTCTTTGCTACGTAAGTCAGCAGTTTTATGTACACCACTTGCCTAACAGCAGTTTCTTCCTGCTCTTTTCGGTGAAAATAAGGAGAACCACTTTTGAAGCATGCACAAATTTGTTCCAGAAAAAGAAAATGTATGTGCTGAGTATGTTAATGTTGTCATTCATTCTCTCCTTTCCTTTGAGACTCTTGATTGTGGAAGTGAAAAAAAAAGACAAACAAAAAAATGGAGGGAGAGAAAGAAGTGGAAACAATCCTACTTTTCTTAGTCAATGCCCGAGGTTAGCTGTCAGGGCTTGTGGGCGACAAGGGAGATATGAATAAGCTGCCAGCAGACAGAAGTAAATAATTATTGACAATTAAGCTGGAGAAGAGGCAGTTGCCATTCCTTCTCTTGGTTCCAGGTTTTNATCTCGCCAAATAAGGCTTTTAAAAAACGTTCGGAGGAAATTAACATTTTACAACAGATTGTATTTCACTCATACCTACAAAAGAAACCAAAGTATGGT
>KZ873343.1:29595-39766 GCA_003456935.1 Machilis hrabei
TCCCATCGATAAGTGTTCGATGTAAAAGAACCCACCACCAGATGGCTATGTCTCGAGCGATGCTGGTACTGTATATCAAGAAACATAACAAGTAGAGCTAACCAGATAATGGAAGAATTTAGTGAACCATTGTCTTTTACGAGGAGTCTGGCTTTTTCTACAGTATTTTAGTTGTCCGTGGTGGACACAAATTAATGTCAAACTCGAAAATCAATGGCTATTCTCAGTTTCTTGACGTTGGTATATTTTAGTTTTTTTTAATCTGAACACCCAATAAACATACTTTAAATTTGAAAGATTGTACGTAAGTATGCGAGTTCAGTTGGATGACTGCTTGCTAGCCTATACGTTTCTGACAACTTAGGTCTAATGGAGACCCATCCGCATCGTAACGACGCTTCAGGGTGATTGATAATGGTATGTGGTTTTAAACGTCGTTTCAACACCTGATGGGCCATTTTATGACGATTAACAGTGCTTATTTTTATTAATGAAGATGAATGGACAGTAAAAAAAGCACTGCCATACGCGGGATTTGAACCCACAACTCACGATCTGGAGCGCGGTATTGAATTTTGCCACTCACTCGACACATAGCTGATGGTGTTTTTGTTTGATCAAATACTTATCTCCAGGTACTCACTTTCAATTTCCTTCCCGGAAGAAAGCTACAGCCATGCCTTAATGNAAAATTACATAGATAGGCCTAGCCTCCCTTTAAGTAAGGGGTTATCCTTCTCACTTTTCCTAAATATGGTTATTTATTTATTGTTAATTGCTTTTAAATAATATACGTCTACCTTTCTTCTCAACCTATGTCTTTCTTATAAATCTTGCGATGTCCTTTAAAAATACAATTCTTNAATTACTGTACCATTACAAGCTATCACACAACAGCCCGTTAACCCTTGCCACTCAGATGGCTGCTCGGAAACTGTTCAATTTGCAATGGNCCTGCAATCAACCGGTAAGGTACTTGGCAGGGGGTGCACGAGGCACCACAAGTTATTATTCACGTCCTAAACGGTTCAAATCTCGAATCGACCTCTGAAAGAATGACCAAAAATACGCATTAGATTCACAGCCGATTTCCCTTAACTTATCTTCCCAATTGCGCCTACCAATATATGTTGCAGGTTTTAAAACCTTGCTTACATTTAACTGCGACTGAGTGGAGTTTAGTTAACACATAAAACGCTCAACNCGAGGTAAGAATCGAAGCGACAGGCTTTTTTTTTTTATCTACAGTAGCTGACCACTAGATCAAACAGTCGGGTTGTTGAAGATCAACGGATAATCACTTGCATTCATGTTTTATTTGTTTTTCGAAGCCACATCGTGCCGATCTGACAACCAAACCCACGAAGATGGTAACTTTTGTTGTTAGTACAGTACCAGGAACGATTCTGTCATATCCAAACGAAGCGTAGCGCAANTTTCCGGGAATATCCGCTATGGCGTCCTACCCCCTTGGGTAAGATGTATAGTTGTTTCTAAAAAAATATACTATACTTGGAAAATGAAAGGCAGTGTGAAACTTCGTGTAAAGGTTTCGCTGTAATTAATAGAACGTGTATAAATATTCCTTTATTGTGTTTATTCATTGTTCATACAAGCGAAGTAGTGAAATTCACCGTTCATTGTACAGTAAGTGGCAGTATTTTGTTCAGTAACAAACTTACACACTACTTACAGTACATTTCAGTTTCACTACTTCTTTAAGCATGACAAACCTGATCTCAATACTCTCTGCAACTTCATAAACCTGAATAATAAAGGTTTGTTTTAAATTCAATTTCCAACTTTGACCGGCTGCCATTTTGAAAATGAGCNNCGTAGCAAATAATTNTTTGTTTTGATTTACTCGTCTCGATTAGACCTTTCACATGATGTATCACACGATCCCCCTTTCCATTTAAATTTGTCGCGTTGGGCCTAAGCCCTGGGTCCCTGCGAGGCCCCGCGTCATTATCTTGTCACGGATAAAGCAGCCCCCCGAAATCATGGACCACATGTTTAGACGTTTCTCCAAATTTCTAACAGTTTCCAAGATCTGCAGGGGTATGGAACTTTACAAACACCCTGTATACCGAAACGTCTACTTTATAATACCAAACTCTTTCTCCAGTAAGCCAAGATATGTTATTATTGCTGATATGAGATTTTTACAAAGATTAGCAATACTCGTATTCCTGCCTAGAAAAATCTGCTGATAACTATCTGGGTCTTTATTCGCGAGAATGTACGTGCGTTCACTTGAGAGGTGGCGAAGTTCACTGGGTTTCGCCATTTGAAAAGCTCAAAGGCAAGTTTGTTGCATAAGACGTTAAGTAAGTAGTTTCTCGTGGTAGGCTATTTATGCGTCTTTTATTGTTTCCACTACTCTGTTTTCCCAGGCTTGAATTATTATCTATATATAGGTCAGGTATTACATACGTAAAGTCTAATATTAAAATTGTAATTCATTAAAAAGGCTATCCAACCATTAATTTTTTTTCTTAAAGTAGTTTTTTTCATTGCTGCGAGTTTATAGTTCCACTTTCTGAAATCTTAGGTCTAATAGAGACCCAATCCATTCTACATCTACACTACCAGGATCGCTGTTGTCATATTTAAACGAAGCGGAGCGACAAATTTAGTTTCGCTTAAAACGCAAATTTTCGTTCACTTACCAAGCCAATGAAAAAATTAGATTCGCTACCGAACCAGGAACGATTTTGTCATATTCTAACGAAATGGAGCGTCAAATTTTGTTTCACTTGAAACTCAAATTTTCGTTCACCTACCACGCTAACGAAAAACATGAATACGCCACTACACCTTTCAGGCTTTCGTTTGAATATGTCAAAATCGTTCCTGGTACTGTATGCTTCAGGATAATTGAAAATTGCCACTTACTCGTCACGTAGCCGGTGGTGGGTTCTCTTACTTATCACTTTTAACATTTCTCCTGAAATACGCCTTCAACACACAGGATATCCCTTTACACCAAAAGCAAGGAGTCTGTTCTGATTATTCAAAGCGGGACCTGCCAATCAGAAGGCGGAGCACTCTACCATTAAGCCAACCATTCGGTTCAATGACCGTGTTATACAGGGTGTCCCAAAATTACACGGCAAAACGTTGGGAGTATATTCCCCACACATAGACAACAAAAAATGTTATATAAACATATGTCCGGAAATGCCTGGTTTAAAAGTTATAGTCGAAAGATGATATTCTACGAAATAAACACAGATGTCATTTTTACTTCAAATCGACAGAATACATTTACACTTACTGTGACACATGACTAATGTAATGCATCTTCAGTTCAATTGTTATCTACTCACACTTCACACCAAATGCTCAAAATGTCCTCCACCTAATTCAATGCATTTCTTATCTGTGGGGACACTTAAAAGCCCTACTTTGTGCAACTGCAATTTCAAATGCAGAGACTCTTCACCACCACATCGTAAATGCGTGCGAAACCATTCTCAACCATCGTGGGGTCTTTGAAATGGTGCGACAGTCCATGATCCGACGTGTCCATGTGTGCATTGAAGCAGGTGGAGGACATTTTGAGCATATACGAATAAAATTCCGAGGTAACGTAATATTTGTAGCTAATTAGTACGTCGACAAAATGTGTGTATATGAAGTGGTTTCCGATATCGTCATAAATGCAAGATGTAACTCTAACTACAGAATAAATGTACGTCTGGTTTCATATCCCGGGGCTGACTCCTGCCTCTGAGCGCAAATGGTTATCCTATGAACGAGTCTGCCTGTGAAGCACACCACACTAAGATATGATCGTTGGTGTCTTCCGGGAGGGACGTTAAAAGTGGGGTCTCATCGATAAGTGTTCGATGTAAAAGAGCCCACCACCGGCTATGTGTCGAGTGAGTGGCAAAATTCAATTATCCTGAAGCGTCGTTACGAGGCGGATGGGTCTCCACTACACCATCGCAGTGAGAACCGTGGGACCATAAACTCATATAACCAAACCGAACCAATGTACATCTCGTGGCTACAAGATGTTTACAAAAGTTGTTAATTTGCCGTCATGTTTATATTTACAAACCCAACTTGAAAATATTAGGACACCCCACCCCGTATTTAAGAATAGGCTGGGAGACTGGGAAATGTGCTGTCTTATAAAACTCTTGGCTGGCTGTAAAACCTCTACACTGTACAATTCTTTCTTCATCATTGACCCTTGTTCCAGGCAAGAGTCAATGGCATGTACTTTATGGCTGGTGTAATTTGGTCATAGAGTAAAATAAATGCAAGTCCAAGAAAGTAAAATAGATTGTGTAACACTCAACATACTGTACGTAATTTATGTAAAAGACTATGTTCGTGGTTTGTAGTTTAATAAGTTGGAGATGTTATTCTATTTATTACGTGTCTGTTGAAAACCCTTTTGCAACGACCTTGAAGGGTGAACTAAATTAATGGTTACAATAACAGCATCCACTTTGTACTTGCACGAGATTGACGAGATGCGGTTCGACCCCTAAATATCTTATAGTTTTATGTAATCACAACGCTAGTGCATATGGCTAGGATTCTATTTTGTGAAGCCGTAGGAATTGAAATTATTCCCCTACGATGTAAAATTTCTGATTTATAGTGGTTTTAATTGGTGTATTAGTCAATTTAATTACGAGTACTGCTGTCAAACTACGCTTCGTTAGGATATGACAGAATCGATGCTGGTACTGTATCTGCGGTGGGCAACGAGTTCGATTTTGGTGTTGACCGCTAAACTCTCGGGTATGGACTCATCTTAGACTCAAATGGAAAAAAGTAGCACACTATCTCAGTTCAAAATAATTTCTTTGGCATGGTGGTGCAGCATTTATTAAAACCTGAAGCCCATTAAGTGCAGCATTTGTTTATCTGACAGTGTAAGCAGCAATCTAAGAGTTTCAGCCAATCAGACACGGCCTTTTTTAAACAGTAGACAAACATGACACGTAGGGTCTGCAAAACAAAGATTATGACAGCTCTTTTTAGCTACTATTACTCTGAGGGTGGTTTAGGCGTTGTTTAACCTGCCGTTTCATGAATATTCTGGTGATTCATCTTTCTAATAATTAAAACCAATAATATAGCAGGTCTCAGAACACCATTTTTTTTTTTTTTTTTTTTGACGGGCGAAAGGGGGAGGAGGAACAGGGTTTATGATTATTGTGGTAATTTTACAAATAAAGAACTAATTTTGTGGGGTTGAAAGTACAAGAGAAGACGGCACAGTTCCACATATGATTTACTGTTTAACACTTACGGCTGCGAAGTTTCAAGTGTTTTATTAGTTTAAGAAAGGTTTGTTAGATCATTTCCATAAACACTTGAATACTTTCATATATTTTTTAATTACAATGTTTTAGTTACTAGCAAAAAATGGTTCAGTCTAGGATTTAATTAAAGCTCACTGTATACTCGAGAAAAGCCTATATTTTCAGTAGGCTACTGTGACTCGTGAAGTCACAGGGTCAGGTGAAATTGTCGACTAGGCAAAGTTGTGGGAAAGCCGTCGACAAGGAATATCATCGACAGGTAAAACCGTCGACAAGGAAAATAGTCTACAAGGAAAACCTTCGTCAGGTAAAACCGTCGACAAGGACAATTGTGGACAGGGAAAAGCGTCGACAGGAAAACCGTTCTCCTGTCTACGATCTTACCCCGATCCAAGTAACATTTTAGTTTTTATTTATTAAACATTGGCAAATAACGTTTATTAATTATAATTATTTACTGAAATATTCAATTCTAGGCTATTGTTTGTTCATACGTGCAAATAGTTCCTGAAGAAGCCACAAGAAAGCTACTCAATCCATTGCTCGGCGAATGGCTTAGAACATAAATTCGTGTAATACGATACTGCTTGGTCCATTGAAAGCAATGTCCAAAACAAAATTGTCAGCAGTAAGATAGGCAGCTAATTGTTCATCTTATTGCCTCGAGTAAAACGTCCTTTAAACACCACATTATCATCATCTTACAGTTTCCAAACTGGATCCTTTAAGATTTGCTCCCAATGAACGTGAAAAGGGGAACACGTTCGTTGAAATGTGGTCGTTGGCAGCCAGGCCAACATCAGCATCGATCTTTCTTGAAACTGCCGGTTGGTGAAATTGAGGTCACGGCAGGGGAAAGGGAAGCGAGGGAGGGAGGAAAGCAACGAGTGCAGTGCAGTGACCATGACCTTCGTTAATATGATTTCACGTCATCGTCAAGCAGGAGGTCTACGACCCCTTCCTGCAAAGGTGTATTGACGAGAGGAGGAACTGCAAAGACCATCTATCTTCCTTTCTTTCGCCTCTTTGGTTGCTGCAGCTAATCAACTAAGTACTAACTCTGTATGCTTTTGGTAGGGAGCTAATAAGCACTTACACGGTTTGACACTGTTTACAAGTAGCTCACGAGTAACCATATTTGAGGTCAGGCGCGTGTTCACTCTCACTCAATGAAATACCGTTATAGTTCCATAATGTAACTTTGATGACGTCACTTCTTTCATAAGAGTAAGAAGGTGCCAGCCAGTATTATTATGAGATAAACCGGCACCTTTAACACTTTCCATCAGGAATACACCCATATTTTTATATACTAATTAGCTGAACATTGTTCATCGGCTGGTTAGCTGTATTTGCTACGATTTGAGATAAAACTGTCTAGTCTCGTCATCAGGCCTAATGACCTTGGCCGTCGACATGCCCTGAAACCCCATGTCATCATCATCATTGTCATCAGGCATCTTTGAAATCGCTGCCGAGAATTTCCTTCCGGTTTTGGGATTGAACCCACGGTGAACAGTCGAGTACGCAACCCACTCTGAAACGTGGGACCTTCAACGCATAGCAGTCAATTTAGAATTAACCTGTATAGATACTTAGTTGTGTATTCCACGAACATTAATTGGTTGTTACTGAAGACAGTTTAGTGTTTGTAATTTGTTTTATTTTGTTACTTAGTTTCCAGGATGTATTCTATCGATTTTGTTTGTGTTTGTGCAGGTGGGGTGATTGTATTGCCCGTAAACCATGGCGGTTCATCCTTGGTTGCCTAGCCATCACAGCCTTGTGTGGAGTTGGTCTGGTACGCTTCCGTCAAGAAAAAATTCCTACAAGACTTTGGATTCCGCAGGACTCTGATTTCGTCCGCGACACAGACTGGCTTGCGGAACATTTCCCAGCCAGTTTGCGGCTGCAGGTTGTCATATTTTCTGCTGATGACATCTTAACGCCAGAAGCACTGAGTCAGGTAAGATCTCTTTTGACCTCTTTCTGATGTTCAATACACGAAGATGTCAGTTTTGTTGTAAAATGTTTTTTTTTTATTTTAGTATCTAATTTTCAAGTCTAACACCAAAGAAGTCCTTCTGTTTATTATGACTGCTGTGAACGTTGAAGTTGTGTTTTTATTACTTATAGACAGTTATATTGATAAATTATTGTTTCTTCGGGATAGGAAACCAACCTTGCGTCATTGACAACTCTCCTGGAAACATTGGTAGCAAAAGAAAGGTGGTCTTTTCGATAAACGAACTGAATAAAAATAAAGACACGCACTATTCTGGGAACCGGAAGACCTTGGTAGGTAGGACGCAGTGGCTATAACGCAAGAGTCCCCATTCGTCGACACTACATGCTGCTCTTGACACAGAATCTGCGACTCGCATATGGTACACGTTTTCTCTCCACTGTACGTGCACTGAGTGGGAAGTTTCAAGTTTGGTTCAAACTTGTATTGCATATATCCACATTCTAATATGAATGTTTTTGCTAATGGCAGATTAATTTCTACACTACTAAGGTCAGCATTGTCCATTGTCTGTTTCGAAAGATATCTCTACTGTCTCTTGTCATCTTGAAATCGCTGCTGAGAATTGACCTGAAATTTCTCTGACTGCTCTGGGATTCGAACCCACGATCCATCGTCGAGTATCTCATGTGGAGCGTGGGTTCGAATCCCAGAGCCGACAGATACATTTCAGGCCAATTCTCAGCAGCGATTTCAAGATTCCTGATGACAAGAGTAGAGATATCTCTCGAAACGTAGCAAATAGAGCTAACCAAAGAGACAATTGATAATGGCCATGTAAGTAGTATAGAAAAATATACCCTTTGCAGTTAGTTTTAAAATTTTATGGATATGAAATAAATATCTTATTCTAAATTATTTAGTTTCTTCAAATACTGCTCAGTTTCAAGATGTAATATTTTCTTTGAAAACGCGAAATAATACTGTGACAGTTATTTTGGTAATATTGTACATACAGCGTCCTCAGCTTTTTGATTTTTACGTAATCTAGACACAAAGTCGTTTACTAAGCCTTCAGCAGTAATTAAAACAACTTAATTGAATGCCACAGAAAAAAGTTGTTTCGTTTTTTGCCAACGTTTTTCAGCTTTAAATATTTTGTTTTTCTGTAGAATGCTTTTTGGAAATTTCTAGTGTAGCTACAGTTACAGAATAATAGAAGTGGCCACTGTTTGGACCATTCATCGCCTTAGATAAATGTAAATAAAACCCAAGATATTTCGTGAAAGTAGACTTCTTCTGTGGCACATTTAATATGGTGTTTTTTAGCACCATTGCTCTAAGTGTTAAGACCAAATTGCTTGAAAATGAAGCTTCCAGTTACATTTTATCCTATTTCCTTTTTTATACCAAATAATCTGAAAATTATATTCCCCAAATATGGTAAGCGTATTTTGAATAAGACTGTATATGTGTAGGGCCCATATTGGTAAACATAGGCTCAAATCATAGTTTTCTACAGTTTTGCTGAAGCCTACATAGAAATTGGACCATGGGAGAAGGAATGTGCAATGTATCGATTTCAATTTAATTTTTTTTCCATAAACAATCAATCGAGGTATAACAAATATAGAAATGTAAAGTTTAAAAAAAATTATAATTTGGAAAAAATATCGATGTTAAGTTTCGATGTATTAGAATTTCTAAACATATCCATATCGAGTTTCGAAAGTCTAAATTTTCGAAGTTCAATATCGATATTTATAGAAATTCTAAAGCATTGAAATTCGATGTCAAGATGTCAGTCACATTTCGACGTCGTACAAATATAAACTTCGAGATTTGGAATCCAATAACTCACAGCTGTAATCGCAGGTTATTGTACTGGGTTTACACATATAACAGTTATTTTGTTTATGTTCTCCAAACTACTAAACGGCCTAAGCTATGATAAAGCCGTTGAAATGTGTTTATTTATGTCCACTTTCGGAGTTGCACGTCTGACAGGTTGTACGAGTTGAGTTGTCGTGAAAGCCAGCCTTGAAACGCCTTTTGTTCACAGACCAACCAGCACTTGGTACTTTTGAGTTGATGTCAGCTAAAAACCTCCATCACGTTCGTCGACTGCATAGCCATCGAATAAACACGTGCAGCTTTTCGGAGTGCCTACTTAGGTTTTTCTGAAAGGTATTCGTTCAGCAAAATACCGTTAAGCCAACGTAACTCGATCTGTAGCAAATTAGATTCTTCATACTCGTCTGTATGTATTTTTCTAAGAAGAAACCGTAACTGAAAGTTTTCTTTACCGCTCACTTTGAAAGCTGTTTACGTAAAGTAAGTGCAAAGGGAGTTGTTTCTATTCTCCTCACATGCAGGCAGTAGTTATTTCAATTCAGTCACCGGTTCATCTTGAAGAAGCCTTGGTGATTGATGTTCCAGGCGATACGCGGAGCATATGGATGCCCCGTTTAATGTGTGTTCCGTACACGAGAATAATATAAAAATAGTAAACTTTACAAGCCAGAGAAGTTATAGTGTTGCATCGACTGGCCGTTTTGCTGTTTGAAACTGGTTGACAAGCTTCCATCCCAGTGTTTTTTTTGTGTGTGTCCATAATATAATTTAATGACTAATGCTAGGGGTAGGGAAAATAGATTTGTTTCTATTTGATCCCATAAAACGAACAACCGTACAACACGAATATTAGTGGAGTGGTGGAAATAGATAGCCAGACTTGCACAACAATTTGTTATTAATTTTAAAAGCAGACAATTTGTAACTGCTTAAGGAAAACCTGTCTTACTATTTTGGGGGATTTAAAATCGGTTATAGTTGACGGCCAGCTTGTGATTCTGCTACAAACTACAGTACCAGCATCGATTCTGTCATATCCAAACGAAGCGTAGCGCGAAAT
>KZ873349.1:15957-28247 GCA_003456935.1 Machilis hrabei
GCGTCTAAGGCCAAGTGGCTAACCACTAGCCTACCGGGACCGGCCAAACCTTCAAGGTGATTCCAAGATAGACCTTGGTGACTTTCAGAATGCCTGACTTACTTTTCAGCAACTCTGCTGGCAATGCATGGCGACGCCTATGTGAATTTGAGACTAAACTGCGTACATATCACCTTACCTCTGGGCTGCTTTCCAGTTCAAATTAGCATCAAGAAGTTCAAAACTTTCCGCCTGAATGTTGCTGGGGCTGTAAATAATAATGATGGTGATGATGATATGGTGTTTTACGTCCCGTCGACACACAATTAAAGGGTCATTAGGGACAATGAAACAATGTTTATTGTGATTAATGAAGGTGAACTTAATTCGTTGAACAACACACACACATAAGACAGCACAAACATCCATGCCTTATGCGAGATTTGAACCCGTAACCTTTCGTTCCAGGGCGCGCTGTGCGAACCAGTATCCCAAGTAGGTCGGTTGTAAATGATAATGTTTTGGGATGTATCAAACACCCCAAAATATTGACGTGGCTTTTTAAAACACCATACACTACATAGTGATGCCATGTTTTAGTATTACATTCGTTCTGCTTAGTTTAGTGGTCAGTTTCTATAGTAGAAATATTGTGGGTTCGAATCTCACTTTTGTTTGAATATCCTGTCGTGAATGATCTCTGTAATAGCCAAAGCTTAAAGTAATCATTGTCATTTTAAATAATTGCCGGAGAAAGAAAATGTCAAACTAACCCTACCATTAGGTTCTCGGAGTTCAACTTTTATTATTACGTAGAGANGAACTTGNCTACGTGNAAATATTAATGTTACGTGTATATCTTAAATGTGAATCAAGTGCAAGCTTTTCTTCGTGAACATAGCGTAAATATAATTTTAATTACGATGTTTGTGCGGAAATATTACAACAGTAAGCTTGAGAGACTTGTTCACTCTTTATGGCTTTAGTCACGTTCTTTTTTGTCCAGATGATAGCAAGAGCTGTTCAGTTCGATGGTCTGCCAGTATCGATTCTTTACTGGCTTAGGGAATTCAAGCGATCGAGTTAGCACCACTTTGTTTCACGAATGGAATGTGGAACCTGCCAAGGAAACCACAAAATAAATTCGGAAAGGGTGGGCTTTGTTCATTGCGAGAGAAACGTGGANAAAATATCGAAAAGAAATGTTCAAAGTGATAGCACAACCGGCACACAAAGCTATAAACGGGTGGACTTCATGGAAACATAGGCAGGCATGTGTCAGTCCAGCCAACCGTAAAAGAAACACTAAATTCGCTCATCAGCCTTCAATTTTATGTTGGCCTAGAGACGATAGTATTAGCTTTCAACTGTTGATGGTGGTTCTATGTTTTATACATTTCCAGATGCAGATCACTGATCCTGCCACAGCTAGATATCTTTTTGTTTTATACATGAGTGTAAACTCCCACCTAAAATAACATGTACGTATGTGTAGTGTGCTTGTAGTTTCATATTTTATAGTTCAGTTTATGGTCTCACGGTTCTGACTGCAACAGTCGAATGGAGGTCCCATCCACGTCGCAACAACGCCTTGGGTTGTTTATATTCACTCGACACATATCCAGTGGTAGGTTCTTTTACGTCGAGCACTTATAGAGGGTGCAAATGACTAGTGAAGGGTGGATTATTATCCTTCTTGACGATAGGCTTTTTTTCTAAATCGATACTTAATAACCATATTTTTTACGTTTAAATGGTATGTGCCTCACCAAATATACAGTACCAGCATCGATTTTGTCATATCCAAACGAAGCGTAGCACGAAATTTCGTTTCGCTTAAAATGCAAATTTTCGACGTTTACTTACGAAGCTAACGAAAAAATTACATTCGCTATTACGTCTTTCAGGCGAAGCCTGAAAGACGTAGTAGCGAATGTAATTTTTCGTAGCCTGGTAAGTGAACGAAAATTGGCGTTTTAAGCGAAACGAAATTTCGAACTACGCTTCGTTTGGATATGACAGAGTCGATGCTGGTACTGTACGTCTTTCAGGTAAAGCCTGAAAGACGTAGTAGCGAATGACATTTTGTCGTAGCTTGGTAAGTTGACGAAAATTTACGTTTTAAGCGAAACGAAATTTTGCGCTACGCTTCGTTTGGATATGTCAAAATCGTTCCTGGTACTGTACGTTATATGGCACTCCGTGGGGATCGAACCCAATAACTGTGGAACAGCATTGCCAGTTCATGTTCACGCTTTGTCACACTTTACACCACTAGACAAAAATTACGATCGGTATCTAAGGAGCTATCAACATGAAGTTTGTTTCTGAGACTTGATACTGGTACCTTATCTAGCTATTCAAGTAAACGATCGTTATTATTAGTTTTGAGCAAATGTTAAATTGAAAATTACGTTCTCAAAAAATTATGTAAATGAGAGATGTTTAATTATAATGAGGAATTATATCACCCTTTCCAGGGACCTGCAGAACCCATCTCTAACTCCTCGGTAGTTCAGGTCAAAATGTTGTTTGGCTTACAATTGGGAAGGTACATACAGATGCTACACCTCCGATTTGGATGAAACTTGATGATGACAAAGTAGTTCTCAAAGAAGATCTACGATGACGGATAAAATTGGGGTTTAAGTTAAATGCATCATATCTTATGTATAAGTACAGTGATTCAATGCTAGAAAACATATGAGATGTGCCATAGGTAAATAAAAGTACCTTATCTTCTAGGTCCCTTTTCCTGTGGAACATCACATAAGTTTTCTAGTATTGAATCACTGTAATTATACATAAGATATAGTGCATGTAAGTGAACCTCCAATTTTATCCGTCATCGTAGATCTTCTTTGAGAACTACTTTGTCATCATCAAGTCTCATCCAAATCGGATGAGTGGTCTAAGGAACGATAAATCGTCAGCTTGACCAAGAGAACTTTCTGCGTTTGATCTTAGCCGAGTGTGATATTATACAGGGTGTTTAAGAATAAGTGTTACAAACGTTGGGAGGACGTTGGACACACCAAAACAATGTAAAAAGCCTATGTGAACATCTGTCCGGAAATGCCTCCTTTCTGAGTTATAGGCCTATTTGTATTACCAAAATTACAATCGAAAATACTGCTAGGGATAGATTTGCACGTAATCTAACATAGGCCTACACGTTTTGATTTATCAAAGACAGGATGTGTTATGAACACGTAGACGTTATAAACGTCTGGGGCTTATAGGGGGGTTAGAGGTGATTACTTTTGTTCAATGAACCCACAAAAGTGATCCCCTCTGACCCCCCTACAAGCCCCAGCCGTTTGTAACGTCTGCGTATTCATAACACACCCTGTCTTTAAACAATCAAAACGTGTAGGTCTACGTTAGATTACGTGCAAATCTATCCCTAGCAGTATTTTCCATTGCAATTTTGGTAATACAAATAGGCCTATAACTCAGAAAGGAGGCATTTCCGGACATATGTTCACATAGGCTTTTTTCATTGTTTTCATGTGTCCAACGTTTGTAACACTTATTCTGAAACATCCTGTATATCATTTAAATAATAATTATTAATGGAAGAGCTTCTTTGCGACTGCCTTTTGTACCAGAAACCACTGGATCGATGTCCTTATGAAGCTGGGTGTTGAGAATGTACTTCATTTTCATTAATGAAAATAATCCTGAAATGGTTTATTTGGTGTCGGTTGGACGTCAAACACCACATACCTTCTTAAGATAAACAAATAAATGATTTCATATTACTTTTGTACACAAAACATATTAACACAAAGTTCAACGTCAACCACATGAGGGGCTATAATAAGTAAATACTGTGAACGACAAACGTGAAATTAAACGGTGTTAAAATCCAACCGTCCAGAAAATCCGTTAAAACGGCAGTTTCGTGCGTCTTTACTCTTTTATTCTGTGATATAATGAAGATTTCAATCATAAAGTTTAAATGTCCGGCGATAATTCAAGTGGACCATTGTTGTAAGACAGTTGGTAAAAAGGGGACTTTCATAAACGGGTCTCATAAAGCTAGAGATAATGCACTGTAATGAAGCTTTAATTCACAGAGGCAGAATCCTGGAGATGACTTTATAACACCTTCTAAATGATGTTAGCTTTCATACATTCTCAAGTGCAATAAGGATATCTGACTGAATAACAAACAAAATTTCATTTGGTAACTGTCATTCCTTGGCCTGTGCTATTAAGTCAGATATTTTGCATTAGTCCCCCCTTGAATAGGCAATGTTGATGTTGCTGTCATTTTCCAGTTCACAATGTTTGTATTTTACGGTTCATTTTAAGCTAAATTATAAGAGTTCCTCTAGTATAAAAATAATACAATTAATATATAGAATAAAGATTTGATATTACATGTTGTTTCAGGTCGTGCCAACATCGTTTGGGCCACTTTACGATGCTGAACAACACTGGTTTTGCTTAAGAGTCGGATTCGTTTAAAGCCTGACGTCACGATTGTGTTGTCACTTTTGGTCACTATTACTAAACAGTGACACAGATGGTAAAAGTAGCAAGCTAGCTCACTTCAAAATATTTTTTATAGCATTTTAGTGAAGCTTTTATAAAAAACTGAAGCCCTTTACGTGCACAATTTGTGTTTAACTGTTAAACACAAATTTTGCACTTAACAGATTTTTTTTAATAAATGCTGCACCAGATTTAAGACGTAGCTAATGTAATTTTTCGTAGCTTGGTAAGTGAACGAAAATTTGCGTTTTAAGCGAAACTAAATTTCGCGCTACGCTTCGTTTGGATATGACAAAATCGATGCTCCTACTGTATATTAAACTTAGGTAGTGTATTACTTTTTCTAACTGAGTCCTAGTTTGGGTGAAAAAATATAAAATCTATAGGTTTAACTTAAATAATGACGTCACCCACTTTACTAAAACCTACTCTTAATGCAGACGAACTGACAATCTCACAAATACTGATTTGCAAGATGGTCACAACGTGAGTGTTGTGACCATCTTACATATCAGATTTTGTGATTTTCTTGTGTGGGTACAGAACCCACGACGTTTGTTTCGAGAGGTGGTTGAGTTACCAACTTACGTACTACGATCACCTGAATAGAATTTAATTTAAAGACGCTGTTCAAAAGTTGCACAAAAATCACACAAGAATTAAACAGATGAGGTAATGAAATTTGAACCATAAAAAGGAAATGTAACGTTTAGTATATTAAATTAAATCGTTGTGAAACATGATAATTACCTGATTTACAAAGGGCAATAAAATATGCGTGTAGACTGGAATTGTTAATGTTGACCACATGCATAGATAGCCTACTCTGAGGTTGGTGTCACCGAAACTATACATAATTCAAGTGGTTGAATGTTTTATTGAAGTGACAATTGGACGAAAACTAAATACAGTATAATATATTTATGGTAGAGGTATTCGTAGTTAAGAAAGAAATTGAAAAGTAGTGATAAAAACATCTCTTAGTGATTTAAACAAATTGTAAGTTTTATTTATTTAAAAAATAGGTTTTATATTGCGATAACTTGACAGCACACAACAGCCCACCAATAAACTGTCCTAGTTGTTAATGATTTGTGACCCGAGTATGATATACAAGTACATTGCTAAGTGGAGTAGACATATTCAAGTTTAATACATATATATACTATAAGGCCCGATTTTCGCGCCATTGTGAATGCCCACCGTAGGCAGCCTTCCGCGATTTTAAAGCAGGAAAGATGATAGTGACAATACATAACTATGGATGACGACAACCAGTGTTCAGAGCTTCAGAGGTCGGAGGAAACCAGTGTCCATCCCCGCACAAAACTGGAAATGGCTTGCGATCACTTCCAGGTCACTTTATGAAAATTTGAAATCCATCTTGCACATCTACAGCCCAAGAAGCCCTTTCCAATGAGCCCTTAACCAAATCTCTTGTGACGTCAAAAACTTTCCAAACTGACGAATAAATAGATAGATTGTTAAAATGTAATAGCAATAAATAATGTTTTGACTGGTGCAGTACTTTTAAATATTTTAATATTTTCCGGACGGTTTCTAAAGTGAAATGATATTAACCTAAAATGGAGTTGAAATTTCAATTGCACTTTACTGGTATGTCATTTCCAACTCTGTTGAGAATTTACTTTTTATAATTATCTTTAAATTATGTAAAGAAGTTGAAAAGAAATAGAAAAATTATTCGCATTTCTTGCAAACCCGAACAATGTCCTTAGTTTTCCACCACCGTACAATCTTAACGTGGTTCACACCAGTATGTATGGCCAAGCACGAGGATAAACGTAACCAAAATAATAGTGTTTTTATTTTATTTTGAGGAAACTTATAGAATGTACTGTGCATGTACAAACCTGGCTCTGAAATTAACAGGGGGCGATTCCCCAAAATAGTTTCTTAAGATGTTCATAATATTACGTATTAAAACACTTTTCAATGTTTCGGTAAGAGTGATTAAAACTAGTAATTTTCTACAGTTAGAAAATTGACAGTCAAGTAATTTTGTAACCCTTATGATACTTATTTTTGTTTTTACTGGAGTAGGAGTGATAAATTATATAGAAACCAATGACGTCACGTCATTTTCATGACGGGTATATTTACTAGCAGTCTAATGTGTATCAGCGAAAATGAGCTTTTTTGTTTTATACACAAACGTGCAAAAGTTTCCGCTCATAAACAAAATGAACATAATAATGACCCGAATCATTCTTCTTACCTGTGACATGAAGCGCAAAGGAAATTACAGTTTTTTATAACTTACCTCCATAATCACTGATAGAGAAATTGTGAGATGATATGGACAGGAAGGCCAGAGCAGAAGGTGGCACCGGTTCCAATAAATTGTAATGCATTTCGGGAAGCAGCTGAAACCATGAACAAACTTTTAGCCACAATGTCAAAGCTATGCTTCCCCCGCTTCAAGTGTGACACTAATAAGAGCAAAACGTAAGATTTGAATAAGTGCATATTATATATCTACATTGAGCGAAATTTCTATAGTTCCACATACATTTTTCTTAATATGATATTTATGAATAAATATATTAAATATTATGAAAATAATAGATTGTACTTTAATCAAGATAATGTTATCGTTATAACATAAAAGATTATTTATAATCTATTTAATTACCTTTACAATATAGTTATATTTTTTAGTAGTTATTTAGAGATTAAATGTAGGTAGAACTATAGAAATTTCGCTCATTGTATATAGATAGGGTAAGTTCGGGTAATAACGCCACCAATTCACTTTTTTAATTCTAAGTTAAACAAATTGTAATCCTCCTCAACTTCGAGTCATACATTTTTTTTTGAAAATAATTGGTAGGTGTGTTATCGATATTTATACTTAAAAGTGCAAATGCCGTTGTTATCCTCAATGAGGGCAATAACGTCACTAAAGAAGAACTAATCGCAAATAAAAAAAATATAGGTGAAAGTGTTTTTTTTAGAAAAGTAGAATGTATTCTGAGCTCCTAATAAAAGGCAAAACTCTCAATTATTATAACAAAACTTGTTAATATAACAAAGAATTAATCAAATGTTCCGCATAACATTAATCACTGCTGCTTTCAGACAATAAAACACATCCTTCGTCACACAACCCACACTTCAAAAAACTTGCCTTATCGTATGTTTCGTGGTAACACACCCTAGGTTCTATGCACTGAATCCACAGCTACCAAAATGCATGTCACCTGTTTTCTTTCTCAGTTATAGCTTTTTCTTTCCCAGATTTTGCTTTTTCCTTTGAACTGTACTAGCTGATGGTATGTTTACCAGATCAGTTGGGTCTTACGAGAACAACTGCCTGTCGAGTCACAAGGGTAGCTTTCATATTCAAGGAGTGACGAGCTTTTGTTGAATTTCCAATCGCTTTTGGTGAAGTAATGAAACTTCGTACTGAGGATGAAGTGGAGGGAATACTAATGTTAGCATTTGGAGCAGAGGGTGAGAATGGATTAGATACAGTAGTAAATGGTTGCGTATCCTGATGGGGTGAACGATCTGACACACTGCTGAGTGCGAAGACCGATTTTGGAAGGATTCGAGGGTTGAAAGGGTGAATTCCTGTCGACTAGAACCCAGAAATTGCGTTATTTGGTGTGGTGGCACGTAGCAAAGCTTCCGAAAACAATTTTACGAACTGTAGTTTTCCGCATGCTCTTCCAGGATGTTGTCGTCGATACCTTTTAATTGCTAAGCTCCAATAACATGTTAGAGGTTTAAAAAAAAACTCTTGTCCAGGGGTTCAAGCTCATGGCTGCAATGAGCAGGCAGGCAGAACAACCGGATGTTCAGCAACATGAAGCACAGAGCTGTCCAAATAGCAGCGATGCCCGTTAAGAATTAGCAAGATCTTTCCAGTTAAACGGTTCCTATTGAAGTGCTTTAAAATGTTGCAAAAATTCTTATTTTGCGATGTATCCATTTGGAGTCATAGCAAATACACTGCCGCTAGGAAGATCATCTCCAAATTCCTTTAAATGTCATGTCCATAAGTACATGCGCACGTCTTTCCAGGCTTAAATTTGAGTACTCACGGTGCTTAGGCATTCTAGGTTATATGACTTCGTGAGTAGCTTTGTATTTAAAAAATGTTTCAATTTAATAGTGAGAAAATTATTTATTGACATTATTAATATTAAACGTATTATTACAGATTTGTTACAGGTATATTTGGCTAAGATGTTAATTAGTTTTATATTCTTTGTACGATTAATGATAGACTACACACACAACAAAAAACTAGAACTAACATAATCCTTTTAAATTGGTTTATCTTCAATAGTATGGTAAATTTGACGTAAAAATAAATGGCGTTATTCCCCGATTGTAAAGAGGCGTTATTTTCCGCAACGCCAGGGCTTTGTTCTTACCAAATTCTTACTTTAAATTAACGACAAACAGCACAAATACGATGTGATACGAAATGATAAGCCACGTGTAAGCAGTCTGTAATAATTAAATACATTCATTTTTAAACTTGCCAGTACTGACGAGCAATATTCNGGCCCTTTTCCAAACGAGACGTGCATGCAGTATTCAAGTTGCACACACCATAACTCAACTCTCGGCAGAATGGCTACGACCTAAACTTGACAGGAAGTAGAAGGTAAGGGTACAGTACCAACATCGGTTCTGTCACATCCAAACGAAGCGTAGCGCAAAGTTTCGTTTCACTTAAAACGCAAATTTTCGTTCACTTACCAAGCTACGAAAAATTAAATTCGCTACGTCTTTCAGGCTTCGCGAATTTAATTTTTCGTAGCTTGGTAAGTGAACNAAAATTTGCGTTNTAAGCGAAACGAAACTTTGCGTTACGCTTTGTTTGGATGTGACAGAACCGATGCTCGTACTGTAGCTACATTCCATCGAAGACGCATGTCTCGCAGTTTATCGGTTTCTCTGGAAACTACGTCTTTACAATTAAATGGAGTTATAGCCCGCCTGGCGTTGTTCGACGATCTCAACCTATACATCTGGTTTGTTTGTTAACAATCCTAATTTCCTATTAATTTGTAGAATTGGCACATATTTTGTTTTATTCCCATCTCTTGGTCTATAAGCGGAAGCCTTTGCACATTAATGGACATTATGTAGAGAATATATTCACATACTTTTGTTGATGCAAAATGTATGGAGTTTTCGTTAAAATGTATTATGTTAAGTTTTTACATGTCCTTGAAACTTAATTTAGTTTTACATAATCTAATGTAAGTATTAATCCACCAACCACATTTTGGATGTTCTTCCATTTCTGCTGAAATCAATAGAAAGAAAATCGTGCCTTTGCTTTAAGTTGGAAGCCAGGTGTCTACCTGTTTGCGTAATAGGTACTTTCATTGGTTTATTTCTTATTACAGCTTTCATGTTAAAGGTGCAGTTAAAGGATTTTGTACCTTACAAAAGGAAATGAAACACATTGCTTTTCTAGTTAACAGGCACAGCGACACTCTATGTGACGTCATAAACTTTTTAGAGTCCATTGTTCGTGATTAAATTTGTCAGGTTATCTGAGTAATCTCATTTTATTGGTCTGTGAACATGCCTTTACAATTCCAATTATCTGTTTATCTCTTAAACGGCTTCGAGTGGAATCTATTGTAAGGCGAAGCTCATGGGTAAGACAGAAATAGATGATTTTCAAGTAATTATTCAGTTAATATATGTACGAATTTTCAGATACAATAAGGCGTATTAAAAAAAACAGTCAATATTAGTTGTACTTTCCAAAAATTTAGATATGATTATTAAGTGGCTGATTCTATATACATTTTATAATCGTCATCAAGCTTCTGTTCAGGAAGTTCTGGGCTGGAACACAGGTTCCCACCCTTTATCCTGAATATAAAAAGTATTCAATATGAGGAGGTACAGTACCAGCATCGATTCTGTCATATCCAAACGAAGCGTAGCACGAAATTTCGTTTCGCTTANAACGCAAATTTTCGTTCACTTACCAAGCTACGAAAAATTTAATTCGCTATTACGTCTTTCAGGCTTCGCCTGAAAGACGTAGCTTGGTAAGTGAACGAAAATTTGCGATTTAAGCGAAACGAAATTTCGCGCTACGCTTCGTTTAGATATGACAGAATCGATGCTGGTACTGTATGATGTGAGTATTGGATTNTCTTCAGAAAATTCGACAGGTTCGCTTAATATCGTCGATTGAAGAAATGACGGTCTCTTTTTGTAACAACACTAAGATTACGTACAAGTAAATTATTGTGAACATGCAAATTAAGCATATTATTAATATTGTAAAAAAAAAAAGCGGCCATGATCGTTCTAAGTGTTTGGCCACCCGTGGCGTAAACTATTAGTTTATATCCAAATGAGTTTAGTTTGCGTGGTAGAGGAGTTAAGTTCTCTTGATTCAATCAAAACTACAATCAGTCTCAAACTGAACACACATCATGACTGATACACGAAGAAAGGTTTATATATATCACATTGTTAATTTATCAATTGCTATTTAATGAGCGTTGGTGATAGGTCTAGTTATTGTGTATATCTTGAACGACATCGCGGGATGACATATAGCACAGGCATACTTTTATGTCTGGGAGAGAAGCAAACGGGGCATTAGTACTAAAGGTGGCCTTACACTGAGGCAACAGGAGGCAGCATGTAGCATGCAACCGTGACGCATGCTACATGTCGTTTACTGTTGCCTCTATCGAATACGACCTTCCTACAGAAAATGTGTGTTATCTCCTGCTGTCTTCCTTCCCACCAGCAATGGGAGTGAAAGCAACAACATCGTGCGACTTGAGGTATTATCTCTGTATTCGGGGTATTTCGTACCGCTGTTTTGAGTTTGAGAAAGCGTAATTTTGGTGCGTCAAGATGGATTGGTCGAATTAGAAAACTGTTAAGTTCATTGAAGAGTAGACGAGTAGTGGAATACCGATTAAATAATTACAAAAACAAGAGGAGTTACTTTGCTAAAAATATACTGCAAATATTTACACTCATTCTTGTAAAATTCAGGAAAAGAGTATCGTCTGCAGCATCCAACTAAGATAATAAATCTTGGTGTGATAAATTGTGTCCTACAAACAGTTGTCTGTTCTACCACCTTCTACGTCTCCGATGCTTCATATGTTTGGCAAAAATGAGATAAGCCACGGCCGCAGTTGTTCGCCATAATATTTCCGATCAAACTGGTGACTTACAACAGAGGCCAAATAATTGCTTTGGTATAAATGGTTGATTTCTAGCATGCTACAGAAATCGCAAGGAACCGCGTTCCCCTACAGGCAATAGCTAGTTGTCTTTAGCATTCTACATGTTGCCTCGTTGTAAAGCCGCCTTAATAGTATGCTATACACGGTGAAGTTAAACTTCGTGAAAAACAAATCGTGGCGAGGTCGGAAACACAAAGCTAGTTGAAAATGTATAATGAACATATGGCCTAGGAGCCGCCGTTTTAGAGTAATCAACCCTTTTTTAATAGCTAATCAGAGTTGAGAGTGGGATAGTGTATACGTTAATGGGGACGGGACAGCCAAGCGCTGTTGCCACTTATCGTACGCTTCGCTGTTTTGGACATTGCTCCGGCCAAGAAACAGAGCGCCGGAGCAAAGGCCAAACAGAGAAGCGTATCGATAAGTGGCAACAACGCTTGGCTGACCCGTCCCCATTACGTACACACTATCGCGCTCTCGACTCTGATTAGCTATCAAAAAAGGGTTAATTACTCTAAAACGGTGCCTGCTAGACCATATGTTCATTATACATTTTCACCCTGTACACGGAAAAAAATAGCTAGTTGC
>KZ873352.1:19437-29931 GCA_003456935.1 Machilis hrabei
ATTGAACACTGAAAGTTTGCTACTCGAAAGCCGAGTAGTGTTCACCGCGCCACTTGAGTTCACGAAAATGTAAGTACACTGAAGACATGAAAATCATAGCAACGGAAACTATGACGTCAGATCACATGATATTTTAGCAAGTGATTATTGGCTGTTCAAATATAGCGCCTCCCGCGACTCGCCACGCCTCGGCATTGTCGAACCAGCTTTACTGTNACACATGACTAATGTAATGTCTCTTCAGTTCAATTGTTATCTACTCACGCTTCACATCAAATGCCCAAAATGTCCTCCACCTTTTTCAGTATATGCATGGACACGTCAGATCATGGACTGTCGCACCATTTCAAAGACCCCAGGATCGTTGCGAATAGTTTCGCACGCATCTACGATGTGGTGGTGAAGAGTCTGTGCATTTAAAATTGCAGTTGCATAAACTGGGGCTTTCAAGTGTCCCCACACATAAAACATGCATTGAAGCAGGTGGAGGACATTTTGAGCATTTGGGTGTGAAGTATGAGTAGATAACAATTGAACTGAAGATACATTACATTAGTCATGTGTCACAGTAACCGTAAATGTATTCTGTAAATTTGTAAATTCTGTTTGAAGTCAAAATCACATCTGTGTTTATTTCGTAGAATATCATCTTTCGACTATAATTTATAAACCAGGCATTAGCGGACATATGTTTATATGACATTTATTTCTTGTCTAGGTGTGGGGAATATACTTCCAAAGTTTTGCCGTGGACACCGTGTATATATTATGTGTGTATGTGTAGTTCCACAATCACTATTCACACGGCTCCCATAAAAAGTGCACCTTCCCACACTAATATGTAAATACGTGGGATATCAGTGGAAGTACTGGGCATCTGCAAACATATTCTCTGAAAATCAAGAAAAGTACAGTCTACCGCACATCACGATATAAATTCTTAGATAAGTGTGTCGTTTAGTAGGTTTCGAGCGTCTTTCGTTACAGACCACCAGAAAAAACTGGTGTGGCAACTGTACATCGTAAGTGTGCTACTGTAACTTTCACGATAGCTGTTTTCACTAGGTTTGCTTATGCTTTACAAACGTGTGTATGTGGTGCCAACCTAATGGAAATTACGACCTTACCACTTTTTCGCAGACGATTTGTGCATATTTCGTCTCATAGATCTGACTAAAATTTTCCTTAATTGTTATCCTGAAATAAATCACGTATTCTGTATATAAAAATAATATATCGTGGGCATTTTCGCCATGTGTTCGTCCTCTCAAAGCTTCCATGTCGACTGTCACGAAAAGTTGCTATGGACCCGAAAACTATTCAAGACGAAGTATTTGTATATTGTTTTTTTTATTGTATTGATCACTTGTATATATACGAGTATTCCTTAATCCAAAATAATGTAAAAAAAATCATTTTTGAGCCCTATTTTAATTTTCCTACCAGTATATAAGTATAAAACAAGCAAAATAAANTTCACAAGGTCGCTCCACTCCACTGACCCCAAAAATGCCCTGGCGACTTTTATATGAACTTAAAATANGTATTTTCCCTTCTGAAGGTCATTTTATAGATATCAAAGATTGAAACAAAAAATCCTCAGCAGGATTCGAAAAGTTTAGAAAATCAAAATGCTGAACGGCAGTACTTTGATTTATATCACTTAGGTCTTCCAGCACCATACGTTATCTATGCAGGTGTTAAGGTAGCTTTATAACACTAAAATGTATCGTTTGCATCTTGAATATAGTTGTCTGACCCATTAGTACGTTATTTCANATACCATATTTCTCAGGGATTTGCTACGATGCTGGGTGATTTGACAGGTAAGCTTTAAAGGAATCATCAGCATAGTATTGGGAAAAAATCTAGATGGGAAGATGATGACAATATGTAGTGTTTAGCATCCTATCGACAACTGATGGGTCATATAAGGAGAATGTACAATGTTTATTGTGATTAATAAAGATGAATATACATCGCAAACATACATGACTTACGCGGTACTATAACCCACAACCTCTTGGGTCAGCTATGGTAACCAATAGACCAAGGAGGTGGATGGAAGAACATAAAAGATTCATCTCATCGTTAAAGAACGGTTAATTAGCTATATGGTATTCGTNCATTAATGATAATGAAACACATGAGGAAAACCAAGCGTCCTCAGTGAGATCCTCACACGCATCCCACAGTACTTGCTACTCAAGAACATGACAGGCAAACCTCGAACTCGTTAACCGTCGGTTTAGATAATGTGATGATGAATGAGCCCCATTGTATTGTGATATTACGACAACAGAAAAGGTTTCTCCTTTCTCGAAGGATACTATTATTGGCCCCATATGACCCAAACAAAAGCTAAGAAAACATATACATTTCAAAACTTTGAAACCATTTTACAAAGTTTCGTATACAAGTTATCACAATACTGGCCTTCTTCTGAGAATCTAGTCAGTAAGATGAAGTGATTGCCTCCAGTATGTATTGAATGCTCGAACCTATACGTTAATTTAATGAAAGAGTGCTCGCCTCCTGTTTAAGAGGTCTCGTATCCAAATCCAGGGAACTAATATAAAAAGGTAGCCTACAAAATTTCCTGCAGAACACGTTTCAATGTGACCCCACTTTTAACGTGGCTCCAGTAGGGTCACAGTGAAACGTATTATGTATAAAAAACAAAACACCAACCACTATACGTCAAGTGAGTGACAATATCCAATCATCGTGAGGTGTCGTTGCGAAGCGAATGGAACCCTCCATAAGGTCTAATATATAACAAACATGGAACCATATTCCAAACTAATAAAATGAAATAATGTTTTGACATTCTTGGTTAGATCCTTCTTTATTATTTTTTTTACACATTTCGTTTTGGAATTATGTTATAACTTATTAAATAACATGTGTATTACCAGTCATACAAAAATAATAAAATATATTATGGCCGAAAAGGTCACTAAATATTAGGCTATTTTACACAAAATAGGAGCATCTGTCCCAAAAAATTCAATGAAAATGTTTGCATTATGTTTTACCTTGTCGAATCCACCCAGTTAAGGTTTGGTGAATATACATTTCAAGATATAAAAAGTATATTTTTTGATATATAAATATATGAGGGACAGTCAAATGAAAAGGTGCCCAGATGTGCAGATGTTGAAGTATTGTTCCTACCTTAAAATTAAGCGCTATGTTGAGGAAGGCGATGTATGCCCTGTTGATAAAAATCCTTGGGCTGTGACAGCAACCAATCCGTTACAGTGTCTTTGACGTGATCGTCCTAAGCGAACCTACGAACCTTCAGGGGTTATTTTAGGGAGCAAACAAATGGAAGTCGCACTGGGATAGGTCATGGCTATAGGGTGGATGTTCCAGTACTTTCCAACCGAATTTATCGAGAAGACCATTAGTNTCATATGAAACGTTTTGTGTGAATCACAGTCTTGACCATAAACGTTGGACATGCGTTGGAAAATTGCAATAGGTGTGTTGCCTTCTGCAGTTAGGAATGTTATCACACTAATCTGTTCTTCCACAGTGGGATTTTCCCATTGAAATGCCATGACTACGTTCTTACCGTATACTGGACGAAAGCACGACAGACGGGCCTCTTTATATGCGTCCCCTACTCAAAATTCCGTGACCGGGTGGTAACGATACACATTTGCATGATGATTCATACATCAACCAATAAAATGCTGCCTTCTATTGAACAGACACAAACCGGGTCTCTCCGCTGCAACCTTCGGCATCTTTTCATTTGACTACCCCTNATATGTATAATTTTTCGTGACCCCTTGATTTAGAGATACATAGAAATACAGAATGAAAACGTTGTTCACAGCGTGGCTCAATTACTGAATAATTATATATTGTTNTAATGGGTTTTCACCNCAACACATACGTCAAAGGAACTTTTACTCTTCATTGAACTAATGATGTCTGGTGGCAATCGATGTATATAGATTGTACNATACATATGTTTTATTACATTTTACAGAGTGCCATGTATTGTCTCGCAGTTCTGCCTATTTGTAAATATTTTCTAGCTTCTGTACGCCACATATTAGTTTTTTTATGTTTTTTTTAAAGAATATAAATAATTAATGAGGCAGCTTATCGCTTATAAGTAGTAGTATGTTTCGGTAGGTACGGTACGATTCGATAGTTCACTCGCATTCACTCGGTAACTACCGGTAACTATCGAGTAAAGGCTGTTTATTAGTCTTCATATAAAACAGTTGTACAAAGATTTTATGTTTGTACTTACCTTAATAACTTCGTAATTTCGATAAATATTGGTCGTAGAGGTTTTTCGATAATCCCATTTTTATTCATTTATGCATAATTATCATGGATTTGAATCTAGAAAACTTTTTCGAGGTGATATCTCTGAAATCATTTGTTATTCAAAGGTATAATTCTCAGGTTCCCGTCTGTCAGTCACGCTTTGTTTAAAAACGTCCCGGAGGAATCAAAAGTTAAAAATGGATGCTCAGGGTTTTCGAGGTCACTAAGTCCGGAAACAATAGTGACAATTACATAACTTTTCTCCTTTTCATGTGAATCCATGTAGCCAAATTTAGAACAAGGACTTTTCGGATGAATTAAGAGTTGANAATATGTACTTGACGGTTATCGAGGTCAATGTGTCCGGAGAAAGTAGTAAAATCTACGTACCTTTGTGCTTTTCATGTGAATTCCTGGGGAATTAGGTGTTGAAAATGTGT
Organism: Machilis hrabei; assembly: GCA_003456935.1. Lineage (NCBI taxonomy): Eukaryota > Metazoa > Arthropoda > Insecta > Archaeognatha > Machilidae > Machilis > Machilis hrabei. Next base: position 24,171 of record KZ873352.1, read on the forward strand.
ACTCGGGGGTTTTCGAGATCAGTGAGTCCGGTAAAAACAGTTACATTTTCGAACCTTTGCTCCTTTCAAGTGAATCCATATAGCCCTATATACAACTAAACTTTCCGGACGAATTAAGAGTTGAAAATATGTACGTGAGATTTTTTCCAGGTAAATAGTGAAATTTACGTACCTTTCCTTCTTGCATGTGAATACATGTTCCCAAATCTAGAACAAGGACTTCCCGGAAGAATTAAGATTGAAAAATGTGTACTAAATTTTATTTTAGGTCAGTGAGTGAGGAAAAAATAGTGTAATTTACGTACTTGTGCAACTCTCATGTGAATACATGTTGCTAAATCTACAAGAAAGACTTCCCTGAGGAATTAAGATTTAAAAATGTGTACATGACGGTTTTCGAGGTCAGTGTGTCCTGAGAAAATAGTGAAATTTAGATACCTTTGCTGCTTCCATATGAATCCATGTAGCCAAATTTNCAACAAGGACTTCTCGGATAATTCAAGATGGCGGATTGTGTGTGAATATTCGTGTATGATGCTGTAAAACATTATACTCTTTATAAATATTCCCAGTTTTATTGACATCGATCAGTATTTTTTTAAGATATGATTGTTTTATCAAAATAGTCGCCATTTTTTTTCAGGATGCTGGATGGTGAAATTATGTCGCGGATAATGAACAACATTAAAGTCTTTGTCAATATTTCCAATTTTATTGAAATCAGTTATGATTTGTGTAAGATCTAGTCAAAGTGTCTTATTAAAANAGACACCATTTTATTTCTGTGTATGGTGAAATTACGTTGCTGATAATGTAAAACATGTAAATATTTGTCAACATTCCCAATTTCATTTAAAATAGTTTTTATTTGTTTAAGATATAACTATTTTATTAAAAATAGTAANAATTTTATTTTACAATGGCGGGTGGTGAAATTATGAAGCGGATAATATAAAACACTAAACTATTTATCTACATTCTCAATTATATTGATATAAGTTATGATTTGATTAAGATATAACTGTTTTTTATCAAAATAGACACCTTTTTGTTTTATAATGGCGGATGGTGAAATGACATAAAGGATTATGTAAAACATTAAACTCTTTATCAACACTCTATATTTTATTGAAATCGGTTATGATTTCTGTAAGATATAACTGTTTTATCAAAATAATCGTAATTTTATTGCAAGATGGTTGATTGTGAAATTACGTGTATGATGCTGTAAAACATTAAACTCTTTATAATTATTCCCAATGTTATTGAAATAGATCAGTATTTGTTTAATATATAATTGTTTTATAAAAATATTCGCCATTTTCTTTCGAGATGACGGAGAGTGAAATTATTTGGATGATAATGTAAAACATTAAACTCTTTATCAGGTGTCCCAATTTAATTAAAATTGGAATTAAAAATGGAAGACATGTCCCAAAAATGTTTAAACAAAATGGCTACCATTTTGGTACCAGATGGTGGATAACCTTCTAAACAAACTTTTCCATAACAGTTGGGGATCAAACTTATTGACCTTGATTTTATCAAGCCAGTGCCTTATTTTTTTAGATATATAACACCGTTCAACTACAAGTAGCAATCAGCTTCTCATGGTTCGCTATAACGATATACCGCAATAGCTCCAAGAGTGTAANCTAATGTATCGTATTGGGATATATNGGTAACTGTCAGACCGTGTCCCAACACTGTTTGTCAGTGTGTTGCAAGAGAATTAAACACCTATTATTCGTTCTCAAATATTCTTACACCCTTTGGAGTATTGACCCTTGATAATATGGCACCAAATCTCCTGGAATAGAAGAATGTGCAATCAGGCACATACAATTTTGGGGCAAATTAGTCAGTTTATATTACTAAAACAAATAAAACAAAAATTTATGTTTAACATAAATAATCATTCTGAGTTGAAGTTACATAAATATACTGTCATCTTTACTTTTTTAAACGATCGGAACTACCTAATCGGAGTTTGATTCACTTTANTGAAGTGAACCGAAGGAGCCTCTTATTCCACTCCTTGACTGAGCGTCAACGTACACAAGGCCAGCGATAGCACCAAAAGTAACCTATTACAAAGTCGTTAAAATTGTGTATTTCTATTTACGAATACCACACAACTAATTTGAAAAAGATCAAGTCAAGATATATTCAACCAAACTACAAATAATTTAAATCTATCCGCGTTATACGCAAAATGATTCTCACCAAATCAGGGACCCCTATTGTTATTTATAAGAATCTAATACATAGTCTTTGGGATACTTCAGTAGGTAAAACAAAATTGAACTCACACTTTGTAATATGCTATATTCTAAACAGCGTGCANAAAGCCAAGAAACTGAACGATTTTGGTAACAACATGTAACTTAATATGCGTTAGAAGAAAGCTGTTTATGTATATATTCACTGCTCAAATCAGATTCTTTAGATTACTTGATCCACAACGTAAATACTTTCGTTCGTTGTTACGCTACCTTTTTTACGCCTTTACTGTTTGTGCTAAGACAGTAAATGCTGTGTAGGTCCTTGAGCTGCTAAACCACAATGCGGGCGTTCCACTCTGCAAATCTAAAAGTCTTCTTTCTCTAGCTCACTCTTCTCTACGCTTAAAGGAAACTTCTTGAACTTCACCTCTTTCACTTTCCAGGGAGAGGGTAAAATAATTACCAGAAAAAATGCTACGGTTTCTCCAGTCTTTGTCTTTGTTTTCATTAACTAACTTTACTAAAAGGATTCTTCAGATATAACTATGAAGAACTGAACCAAATGAAAACAAAGCTTGCATTAAATAAAAAAGTTAGCAGTACTTACTTGTCACTACAGGTACTGATGTTTTGATCAAATCGTCGTGACGTATTATTAAACAATTGTGTTATCCTCATATTACCGTAACAACACCCAAAACTCAAAATATTATTTTTATTTCGAAATCATAACTTTGCTTTGTCCAAAACTGCTACATCTATAAGTAAATTAATATAATCATGTGTAAACAAAATTATTATATTTTTGTGTAAAGGTGAGTTAACTACTTATTATACATTTTGAAAAACAAAACCTACAGCTAAATCTGGTAGACTTTGACCCATTTTAAACGCATGCACCTATATCTATTTAATCCTAAAACAAAATTGAAAGACTGAAAGAAAAGGTCAAATGTATTCAACAAATGTCAGTTGATTCCGGTATTATTTTACTTGAATCCTGAAAATACTAATTGCAGTGTCAATATGTTTACGTGTTTTTTTTAATAAGTATTCTATATGTTTTTCACAAACACAGGGTAAACTCATGTAATTTTGTTATACTTTGCATAACTATATTCATGAAATTAGGGTCACCGAAAGAGTTTCGTTAGTGTGTTGGTTGAATGACAGCACTAATCAGCAATCGTTACTCTGATTAAGATATTTTGGGAGCGAGCGATTTGCTAACAAGAGTTTATTTAACGAAAATATATATAATGAAGAATTGTTTGAGTTAATATTGTGTCGCACTCAGTATTCTGTTTGGGGATTTTAAATATCTAATCGGATGTAGTTCAGTTCTTATTTTATTGAACTTATAAATCATAGTGTTATTAAATGAAGTAGAGCTTCACGAAATTAAGTGTAGCCCATATGATGTCCATGAAGTCATATTAAAAAGTTTTTAAAGTTTGTATAAATCACGTCCGTATTTTATTGGACTAAATAAAATATATTTTTAACAAAATTTTAATGGTCAAGCCTTCTTCTTCAGCGTTACTAAAACGTTCTTTAAATTTTTTTTTTATTTTAAATTTATTTAGTACAGTAAACCTTGAAGCTTAGTTATTAAACTGTTGTTATCTAAATACGAAAAGTATCAACATGAGATTTAAAACAGAGTTTACACTACTTGAACACTTTTTAACATTACATTTTAAACTATAATAAATATCCTTATTATCCTTCTTAATTGTCTCTTTACGTGTTTCTTCCCTTTCACAATTGAATTGTACTTGTTGACTAACATGCTTTGGCAAAGTAATAACGAACCACTAATTTTCTAAGTAATATTCATATATTTGTTTCAAAATTTATATAAATAGGGTTAATAACCCCTTTTTAAAACCCAATAAAAAGTTAGTTATTAATGCAAAGCGTTTCTGTGGGTTATATTAATATCTCCGGAATTTATTGATTAACATAAAAGCTAATATACGAAGACAAGATATCAAGGCAAATTGTTTTTACGAACTCTGATAAAATTANGGACAACAAATTTGCAAAGCNCTCACATCACTGAACAGAGGATATTGACGGTAATACACAAGTGCTCTGTAGAGAGTTAATAAAAGCGAATTTTGGGGCAGGATTGTATGGAGATATTATTTAAGTAATAATCTCTATTTTTTTTTTTTTTAAAATGACATATTTTCTATTATATATTTAACGTAGAAGAACTATTCTTGGAACGTATCTGTCGAAACAGATAAAAATTCGCCAAGTCAGCACCTATTGTAAAATACTGTAAAACAAGTTGAAGAGAACGACACAGCAATTTGCAGTAAAACTGTGCGACTAGATGCCATCTCAGCAGCTTGCACTGAATAACAACAGATGGAGAAAAGTCGGCACCTTGATCCAAGCGACCTGAAAAAGCTTGGTTTCGTCTATAAAAGGTCACATAACGTACGAACTGCGACTATGAAATCGAACAGAAAATAAGTTACCTCCTGGCTTGTTTGGACTAGGAAACGAGTTTGACCAACCTTACAATTCACTCCAGCATTTCTGTGATTGATTGAAATNCTGAACGTAAATACCGTTCGATCACGCTGACCTTTTGAGTCTGCCGTTTCAAAAAAACATTTTCTTGAAAGACTGCTTTCATAAATTGTAGATTTTGGCTAATACGCCATATATACAGGGTGTTTCACAACTTAGCCGACAAATTCTAACCACATATGCACTGTTACCTAAGAAGTGGATTTAAAAAAAATTGTAATAAAAGTCCAACAGAAAACGAGATAAAAAATAATGAAGTTTATTANTTATTTNTTTCTACAAAAGCTGTTCAAAATTGTGTCCACTGACTTGCACTTATCCGTTCAATTTGAACCACATATGCACTGTTACATACGAAGTCGATGTCCCCAAAAAATGTAATAAATGTCCAACAGAAAACGAGATAAAAAATAATTAGGTTTATAACAGACCATTTACTTCTTCCTACAAAAGCTGTTCAAAATTGTCTCCATTGACTTGCACTTATCCGTTCAATTTAAACCACATATGCACTGTTACATACGAAGTCGATGTTCCCCCCCCCAAAATGTAATAAATGTCCAACAGAAAACGATATAAAACATAATAAAGTTTATAACTGACCATTTACTTCCTTCTACAATAGCTGTCCAAAATTGTCTCCATTGACCTTAACGCAATCTTTGGCAAAATCGACTTCTTATGTAACAGTGCATGTATGGTTAAAGTTGAACGAATAAGTGCAAGTCAATGGAAACAATTTTGAACAGCTCTTGTAGAAAGAAGTAAATGGTATGTTTATAAAGTTTATTATTTTTTATCTCGTTTTCTGTTAGACTTTTATTACAATTTTNGGGGGAAATCCACTTCTTAGGTNACAGTGCATATNTGGTTAAAATTTGTCGGATAAGTTGTGAAACACCCTGTATAAAACTATGTGATTTAAGAATTTCCTTTCACATATATGATACTTAAGAATATTGTTTCCACTTTGCTCAATGACATTTTTT
>KZ873365.1:4331-15066 GCA_003456935.1 Machilis hrabei
TGGGACCCGCCTTTAACGTGCCTGCCGGAACACGCCTACGATCATACCTTAGTGTGGAGTGCTTCACAGGCAGACTCGTAGGATAACCCTTTTTACCGAGGGCTAGGAGCCAGCCCTGGGGTTTGAACCCGGGACCTCCCGATCAGGAGTCGAGCACTCTAACCACTAGGCCAACCTGTTGGTATATATAAATTTGACGACAGTGATATTTAAAATCTATGTTTGGTTCCCGAAAAGTTATTTTTAATAAAAATTGTTTGTTTTTGTGATCATGTGCCATATGTTAATATACTTAGATAACTAATAAACCATGATGAATCTAATGTGAGTGTTCTGATTGTCGTAACTATTTTATTTTTTTAACTTTATTTTTTACAGGCTGCGTTGTGGCTAAAAAGACAAGAAGATAAAAGGGAAAAGACACAAGGCCAGTGGATATTTCATCCTGTTGTGAGTCCTCCATTGGAACAAGGTGGATTGGTGCAACCTCCAGTGACATCTGAGCCCATCAGGATTAAAGCAAAAGGACTGCTGGAGAGGAGGGGCTCTAATGCTAGTCTCACAATCGACCTCAATCCTACACTTCCAGAAACAACAAATCAGGGTGTGACTCCAACAAGAGAATGGTAGGATATTTTGTTGTTGTTGCAAATTACATTTGTAGAAAGTTTGTTCTGGTTGAGTGTTTATATCATATGATGACTCAAAACTTGCAAGATTGCACATTTACTTGTTTGTGAAAAAAATGTTTAAGTTAGAAAATATGCAAATGCAGTCTCCTATAAAACATGTTGGATTTGACTGACAGATGGAGGAAAAGGAATTGACGTAATGGGGGTGGGCTGAATGGCTAGTGTGTTTGCCTTATTGGGAGGTCTTGGGTTCAAATTGCAGGGCTGACTCATACCCTTGAGTATCAATCATTATCCTACGAGTCTCCCTGTGAAGCACTCCATACTAAGGCGTGATTGGAGGTATCTTCCAGGATGGATATTAAAAGCGGGGTCCTTTCGATAAATGTTCCATGTAAGTGGCAAAATTTAAAAAATCGTCCTGAAGCATCATTACAATGCAGTGTGAATTAAAAATGGGGACACATTTTTAAAACTACATTCCTCATATATTCTTTCAATGACTAAATAACAATTCACAGAACATTTAGGGGAAAATAAAGAATCCATAAAAAAGGATTAAATTTAATCTCTCACTAATGAGAGCATCATGAGAAGCATCATTACAATGCAGACGGGACCTTCATTAGAACTTCAAAACCGTGGGGGACCATAAACTCAACTTAAAAAATAAACCAAAGGAAGTTATGGGTAGTACATTAAAAGATGAGTTCCACCATTAATTATCCAGTGTGTTTAGAGAGTGTAACAAATTTCAGTCCTTAGCTGTCAGATTAATTGAACGGTAAACTTGTAGGTATCTGCTGTATAGGGGTCGATTTGGGCTCATCACAGAGTACCAGAAGTTGAGTTATCCTTCTGGTCGGTGACCCTGGTATGCAAGGAAGGCTTTCGTGCTACTCTTAGCAGGCCTTCCTTGCATGCTGATAGCCCAACAACTTTGGTGTGGTAGAGACATGTAGGGGATTTTCTTCTTATGCTTTTTGTCTTGCTCTTTTCTTTGTCCATTTTTCATCTCTTTCACCTTTCCCCTACACACTACAGCTACCACCTGTGCCTTAGCTGGGCATAGCGACCCGATAGGGTGAGGCGAGGATCCTGGAGGTTGAGGGGAGTGACAACTTGCGGGTGTCGCCTACCAACACGCCTCTTATTGTCCGAAGACTGCTGGTTAGGCTATTTCCGATTGAGGGGTAACCCTCTTTTGGCAGCGAGCTTCTAGTGTACAGTGGCCCATATGTTTTAGCTATGTTGAAACTGCACAGTTGCTATGTTTTTCACGAGGGAGAATGCCAGACCTTAGTGGTACTGAATATGTCCCATTTGTGGGCCCCTTGGTGGGTTCTGATTAGTGAGAGATGAAATTTAATCCTTTTTTATGGATTCTTTATTTTCCCCTAAATGTTCTGTGAATCGTTATTTAGTCATTGAAAGAATATATGAGGAATGTTGTCCCCATTTTCAATTCACAAGGCGTTAACCGGTATATGTGGTGACAGTGTAAGAAACTCTGAGATGGCAAACTGCTAATTACAACTAGCACAGCCAAACAGTCGGGTAATCTCCTCAAAGCTAAGACTTTAGAACCATATAATATTAATGTCAGCACCCATAGATCTTTAAACTTCTCCAAAGGAGTTATTAGCTGTTTTGATCTCATCCATGTCGACGTGGAAGAGATCAAGGAAGAATTGAAAGACCAGAAGGTGACAGACGTTAGACGTATTCAGGTGAGACTAAACTGCACACTCACCTCCACATTGTTCTTGATACTGACATTTGAGAAGATTGACATCCCTGAATACATCAAAGCTGGCTTCCACCTCTGCAAAGTTAGACCCTATATACCAAACACCATGCGTTGTTTTCAGTGTCAGAAATTTGGTTCTTCGGTTTGTGGCAAATGTGGCCAGTCTGACCACATCACTGACTCCTGCACTGCCAACCTACACTGCACCAACTGTAAAGGAAACCACCCTGCCTAGTCGAGATACTGTCCTAAATTCAAGAAAGAGAGAGCCATCCAGGAAATCAGTACCATCCAGAAAGTCTCTTTGGCTGACGTCCGCCGCAAGTTTCAGTCCACTGCACCTCCGAAACAACAAAGCATGTCTTCATCAGTTCTAATAACGCCTGCACCAAAAGTCGCAGCCTCAACACAAACAGCACAAGTCTCTGTCCCCACTCAAACTCCTCTTCCTGGACCATAGTGCACATGCTTTCATAGTCACTCCCAAAACCTTGTTCAGCACCTTCTACTTAAACAAATACAAACACTGAATGCGAACCAAAGTTACCAACGACACCCACTAAAGACACAAAGGCATCAGAAAAATGCAAATTAAAATAATACCACTCCAAAGCTCCCCTAGACCTAATTAAGGCACCAGCTCCTCCCCCAAAGTGAGAGCATTCTCACTCTCCAGTTGGAGGATCTCATCTCGTTCACGATCATTGTCACTAACATCTGACATGACCGGGGAACAAAATAATGGACAGCGATCGTCCCATCGCCACCACCACAGGGACGTTTAAGAATCCTGGGCCACAATCAAAAAAGCAACAAAGGTAAAGCTTCCTATTTTAAATGCTAATGGCTTGTTTACTGTGGAATTGTAATGTGTTGTGTGGGCACTATGCTGAGATTCAGAAGCTGATAGCAGACCCAGCATGTTTATGCTTATCAAAAATGCACCTTTGAGACACCGACCAGAACTATCTCAAACACTACACCACTTATCGCAAGGACTATACACTGGGTAACCATGTGTCCGGTAGGGTCGTACTAGCTATAAGATCCCAGTTAGCATCAATTCCTCTCACTTCCACACTTCAAGCAATAGCAGCCAAGGTCTTCCTCCCTCTAATGGTGACACTTTGTTCAGTTTACCTTCCACCTAAGTTAGGATATGGCACATTTTCCTCCATTGACTTGTCTGTTTAGTGTGTCTCTTAACATGGAACGTTTAGGACGATCTCTGGAAGTGACCACTACCCACTCATTCTCCATTTTCTTAATCAGGGCTCCAAAGACACCAGTTATCCGAAATGGAACCTCCACAAATCTAACTGGGATCTCTACCGGCAACACCTTGATTTACCAATAGCTCAGGAAAACCAGCCCATAGACCAACTAGTAGCAACCATCACAAATAGTATTATTAGAGCAACCTTGTCTGCTATACCTCGCACGTCACCTACACCTAGACGTCCTCCTGTCCCCTGGTGGACAGAAGAATGTGCAAATGTTTTTACTATTTCCCATGACACTTTTAAGTATATATTGTAGTAGAGAGTTTTTACTGAAGTCAGGTTCCATATTCATGCTGGAGTTTGTGTAATTTTCTAAAATTGTTATAAAGATAAATTAACTTTTAGAAACATAATGATCAATTGCATTTTTTTTGCCACAGAATTAAAACATGGGGTTAAAATTTGTGCAGTGAGTTTTCTTTAAGGGCTAAACAGCATGGCCAATTTTCAAACATAAAATTGGGTATAATGTTACAGACAATTTTACTTGTAGGTATTCAGTAATATTGAATTCAGTCTCTCAGGTTCGAGTCAGGTTTGCAAACATTTCAATGTTGCCAAAGTACAAGAAAAACAAGTATCTGCATTATAGGGTTTTGATGAGAGCGAGTAAAAAATCATATCGGCTTTTATCTAAACTTTGTTCTTTAAGTTCAAAATAGTGTAAAACCGACTGGTCGGTTTAATGGTAGAGTGCTCGCCTCTTGATTGGGACGTCATAGGTTCAAACTCAGGGGGNTAACTCCTAGCCCTGAGAACAAAGGGTCTGCTGGCTGTGTAGCACTCAGGCCATAGGCATCTTCCAGGAGAGACTTTAAAAGTTAGGTGTTAATGTTGTATTCCCCATTTCACAGCTCTTATGAGTTTGATGGAAGGACATTGTTTAGTGTTTGATACTGATCAGCGCCTCATTTTGTTTTATCTAGCACTGCAGAAGAGTATTTGTTATCGGCTGGGAATCGTTTGAGCCGTCGACAACTACGTTCCTGTCTAAAGGATGTCAAAGCATTGCATACAGAATTTTGGGAAATTCCTTCAAATCACCCAGAACGCACAGAGATTGCAGGGAGTGGAACGAAGAATCGATATCGAACAATCTTGCCAAACGAACGAACACGAGTGTGCTTGCCTGATAAAGGCGGAGATCCACTGACTGAATACATTAATGCCAATTTTATTAGGGTAAGGAATTCGTTTTGTTTTTAATATATGTATTTTTAATGTAAAATTTTGTGTTCATGCAGTGATCGATTTATGCTAGGTGAAGATGTATGTTAGATTGGGTACTTTATTAATATTACAGGTGCATTTCTTTTTGTTTAAAAGATTATTTTGTCATCCTCTTGATCAGTTCACTTGCTTTACTCATATATTCTAAATTCTTTAAAAAATGCATTGAATCTTCTCTTACTAATGTTAGTTTTGTAAAAGAATACAGGATTAGCACTTTTGACCTGAGGCAGAACTAGATCCTTCAACCTGAGACCGCACTGCAGGAGGGTAGTGCATAGTTTGGTGGCTAGAGGTGGAGAATGGTGGGTGGTTATACTCTGGCCCCACTGAACGGTGAAATAATCTAGTTACCAATCTAGAGTCCAGTGTGAAACTGTTGGCCATGTGTTAATCATGTACCTCTCAACAGTTTTTGTTTTTGAATTATGGTATCAGTTTACACATATGTTAAGTTTTCTCAAAACGCAGTGCGCCAGATACGTGTGCTCTTGAGTCTAACGTAATATCTTTTCAAGTGTCAAATTTATAATGACATTAGTATTTTAATATACTTTTTCTCTGTGATAGCCCCTACCTTAGATACGACCTCTAAGTTCTAATCTTTTTTGCCCGAATTAATGAGAAGTACCCATAATTCTACTATTAATAGCAACGTTTGTATGTGCAGTTTGAATTCAGTACAAAAAGGTTACCTTAAATTGATAACACAGTAATAATTCCTTAGCCCCCTTGTAAATTAGTTTAGTTACAGGCCTGGACAACTTTGGACAGTAAAAACAAATGTAAATGCAACTATTAAGATTTTTAGGTTAGTTCGGTTAACTTATTAAAGATTTTGTACTGAATACAGAAAAGTGCATCTGAACCCTACATAATTTATGTGCAAACCCCTACTTAATGCGAGGCTAATAAACATAAAATAAAGATAAACGGCCGTAAGCAACTGCTCTTCCATCGGTGCACACGTGGTGGCTAGATGAAATTTTCCAGCACAACTGATTCCCTCGCGGCACGCCTGGCAACTCGCTAGGCTGGTTGGATAGGTTGGAGTGGGGCACTGTGGCTGGCACCTTCTAGATGCCTATGATGGAAACATGGGTTACTTGGTGACTCACTTTCCACTAACTTCCAGGAAAAAAAACCTGCACTGCGGCTGCACCCTTAAGGCTTTTTCTATAGTCTGACTCCAGGTGTATCTTTTTCCAAGCACAAAGTTTGCATCAAGGTGCAAATTTTGTAGGTACATCTTAAGACATTCTTTAGAAGTTTTTGATACTGTGTGTCTTCAAAGGGCATCTGCTTGAAATTAAGAGAATGCAAGAATCCATATTGTGCTTATAATGGTATCTACATAGTAATGAAGACCGAATTCAGTATTCATTTTCTCTAAATTCATCCATTAGGCTTGATCAGTCTCAAACTCGTAATCAAAAGAAATTACTGAACGCACAGTAATGTAGCAAGGGGGTAGTAGGGAGACTATACATAGTTGACCAAAGAAAAAGAAGTTGGAAAAGTGGGCTACAAGAAAAAAAAAAAAAAAACGAAAGTGAAAAAGAAAGACACCAGTTTTAATCAATCGGATCTCTACTGTGTGGATTCAGCATTCATTGCCCAGTCAGGAATGCTCTTTTATGAATGTTTGTAGTTCAGCTGAGTATATTTATTATCTTGTTTACATGATATTTTTTTTTGTACTTCACATTTTAATGACATCGATTAAAATGGCCCCAAAAAGATGATGACAGAAAAGAAAGTAAAAGTAAATGGTCTCTGAGTATTTGATTAACAGTATTTTTAGTTAACATTGGCTTTTATGGCCCTGTGGTACATTGATTATTTTTACAGACCATAGATGTGGAGAAAATAATGCTGTTTTTTTAGTTATGATCACAGCAGGAATGAACATAGTACAAAAAACGTGACCCCTCTAAATTCTGCAGTTTCGGATTAGTTTTAGATGTGGTTTGCAAGAGCTATTTTCATATGAATTTCTTTTACAAAATCAGTTTACTTCTTCATTGATATTGGTCTCGGATATCTCCTGAACCTCCATTGAATGTAGTGGAAATTAGTATGTTGCAGATAGAAGTGTACAACTCAGTGTAAGTGTAAATATTAATGTTTTCTGGAATCCTACAAATTAGTTTTTGCATTTCCAGTTTTGTTCATCATTATTGTCATATGCGTACCCAGTGCATGTAACATAATAAGTAAAAAAAAAAAAATAGTGAATGAGGATTTAGGAACATTAACAGTAGTGCCAGAATACCTTTTCTAACAAGTAAACGAACTTGTTTTTAGCAGTACAACTTTTAGGCCTCACATTTTGAGAATTGATATGGGAGTGAAAAGGATGTGGTAGGGATTTGGAAGAAAACAGTTTCAAGAAAGCTATAGTTACATTTGTCATTATTTAGGTCGCATTGTGTTATCAGTTTTGGTTTTTGAGCTGTGTTGNTTGGTGAATCTTTAATTCTTTTTTTTCAAATGTGGACGTTTGTGCATCATAAGAAATTGCATGCTCATCTGTTCAAAAGTAAACATCCTGCATGGCATCAGTTACACTGGGTAACAAAGTAGAAGTTGTAGAATGGGGGTTGTATTACAATTGGCATCTTTCCCACAAAAAAGGCATAACTTCTCTTTTTTTTTATTTCATAAGGATTTTTCAGTCTGACCTGTTGAATCAAAAAACCTTTCCTTATGACAAACAGTTGTCTGAAATCATTAACATTCCAGCTTCCTTGGTATCTCCTTTCCATCTCATGATATCCTGGTGAAATCGCTAGTCCAGGACTGCCATGCTTGAGTTGCTGCCAAGTTTTCAAATTTTGCCAAGAACATTTTGAACAAGTCTGATTTCCAGCTTCTTTATTTCCTTAGATTTTCCATAGAAGATTTTTATCACTTAAAGTGTATGTCTTGGTATCTGACCATTGTTGCCAATCCATGTGATATTGTACAGAATGATATTTGTTAGTAATGCAGTGTAATAAATAGTTGGCTAAAACTTGTTATTTTTAAATTTAGGGAGTTTGAATTTGTAAAAGGATACGTACTTTCTAGAAAACCCCCAAAACATTGTTGTCTAATAAAACTTGTGAGGTAACGATCTTATAGGTGGACATTACTTACTTGTCTAGTGTCATGCATTTATTAGGAGTGGCTGTTGGCAGTTACCATAAGCTTTTGTAGATATGTTCATTAGTTTTTTGTTTTGTGCAGGGTTATGATGGTGAAGAGAAGGCCTATATAGCAACTCAAGGTCCATTGCCACATACTGTGGATGACTTCTGGACCATGGTATTTAATGAGCGTGCTCCAGTTGTGGTGATGATCACAAAACTGAAAGAAAAAGGCAGAGTTAAGTGCGAGCCATATATTCCAGAACACACTGGGGTGTATGGTGATGTCCACGTGACAGTGAAGAAAGTTATGCCACGAAATGGTTATACTATCAGAGAACTTTTCGTTCAGGTGAGTACATTATTCGTTACCTTGTGTATAGATACAGTGACAGGAGCTTTGCATTCTAAGATTTGTTGTTTATTTGCAGAAAGATAAAGATTTCCACCAGGTTCTTCATTATTGGTATACTGCTTGGCCAGATCATAAGACTCCATCTAGTGCTAAATCTTTAGTAGCTATGGCAACCGAAGTGGAAGCTGCCAGGAGAGATAATAATGGAAAGCCCAAAGGGCCCGTGGTTGTTCACTGCAGTGCAGGAATAGGTCGAAGTGGCTGTTTTATTGCCATGTCCATTGGCATGAATCAACTTTTGGAGGAGAATAACGTCGACATTTTGGGAATTGTGTGCGCGTTAAGATATGACAGGTGAGCGAAAGTAACAGTTATCTTCATTAACTGGCATGCATAGTGTTGCTTACACATACACATTAATAGTACACTGCCACATTACTAATTGGAAAGAAATGTGTCACATGTATGAACCAGTCCAGTTAGCCTGTGATTTCTTGGTTTTGATTGTGCTGTTCAAGTACAGAATGATAATTGGGCAGTTGATCCTTTCGTAAAAGAAATGATACATGCCTGTGTATTGTTCAGTAACTGTATTAAATAGAATAAAAAACAGATAGAAGTACAGTATTAATACTAAGTATTTCTGAACAAGTTATCTACAGTGAATCACAGGCTCTTTGATTTGATGCTAGAGGTTTTGAGAAAAATTATTTCAGTTGTATAAGTTAGACAGTTACATTGTACAATGTATATTTAATCAGTTTTGTGTTCGGAATGAAATAAATTGCACAAAAGTATTTGTTGCTTTTTATTTGCTGAGGAAATACCAACAGATAGTGCATAGGACCTGCATAAATGGTCGGTCTGGATATTTGTGTGTATTGCTGTATTGTGCTGAGTATAACAGTATATTAAAGTATAGCCTAGTATAGAGAAAAATCCACGTAAAATCAAATTTGAAAGTGCTTAAAAGATGGAGTGTAGGAGAGATGACTAATCTAAAAATTGTTTTTCTAAATATTCACTAGAAAATCAATGCTAACTTACTGTGCGTGTCCATTTTAATAGAACCGTGTTGATATACATAGTGAAAAAACAGATTATAAATAAATGCATGCTATTGAGCAAGCACATTGACAGATGCTGGTAAAGAGAAGATAATCCTTCACTTAATCTTTTACTTTGTGTGCTGTCCACATACAATATATACAGGGTGTCCCAAAAATGNNACCTAATAATTGTAAGGGCGATCCCTAATGAAGTTTAAAGTCGAAAATGCGAAGTAACGAAATTGCCTCCGATGCATCGTTAACGCGTAAAAACGATGTAAAGTATTGTAATGTGGTGCCGTCGCTTTTTCTGAAACAAACACAAGTTAATTATTTGAATACATTTTCTTCAAAACAGTGAAGCATAGTGGCCTAGTGGAACGGATGTTGATTGTCATGCGGATGTGGTGGGTTCGATTCCCCTAGGTGAATTTTTTAATGTAAAATGTTTGTAAGTTTCCAGTGTAAAACACGTTTATTGCATTTAAAAATGTAAACCATAAAGATATCTTACAAATTCGTAATTTCCTAATACGTAGTCAAAATAAGACAATATCCTACTGTATTATTTGGACCACGTATTAGGATATCTTTATTGTATTCACTTTTAAATGTGTTTTATTCTGGAAACGCATAAATATTTTTATAAAAACATTCATCTAGCGGATGCATTGGAGGCAATTTCGTTACTTTGCATTTTCGACTTTTCTCTTCATTAGGAATCACCCTTACAATTATTGGGTGCAGGGTTCATTGATTTAAATCAATTTTATGCATTTCTTTTAAATCATGTCCAAACAAATTAATTTTCATTAGAAACAAAATTGAAATATCTTAAGTAAAGATAAAATTCCATATCCATGTATCCTTCCTTATCTTAGTTGAGTAAACTAGGTCAAACATTATATAACTAAACAAAAATAGACACCTCACACCTGATTTTCTCTGTGATAAAATGGAACATTTCAGGTCAGTCCTTAGACTTATAATCACTTATTAGTGTGTCAGCAAACAGTTAGAAGTTCAGTATTGTGGAAGTTGCTGTGTTTTGTGAAATTCTAAAGTATAAACTATCACTATTAACTGTATAGATTTTTGAAATGCCTGGACTGTATTTGGTATTACTATAAAAAAGTCTCAACTTCAGACAAATATGTCTGAATTGCAAGAAAGAGATGAAGGGGATTGTTTCTAATCTAAAGGACCACAACACAAAATGTTTAGGATCTGAAATGACTGATGACCATCAAGATATCCATGCTGGTAAGTGGCCTCTGTCACCAAGAAGTGCCGTTAAATGGTCTA
>KZ873368.1:27820-40479 GCA_003456935.1 Machilis hrabei
CGGAAAAGAAACCCTAACTCTCTGGAAGCAGTCATTACTGTTTCCTCTGATCCTTTCTTGCACGACGATATTTCAGCTATAGCCAAAACCGTATACTAAAAATTAGGATTTCTCTTCCGTTCCAGGAAAAACGTTACTGTATATCAACTCTTAACAATTTACGAAGCACAAATTCATCCTAATTTAGAATACTGTGTCCTCAAAAACAATATTAATATATTTGTTTCAATATAAATTCGTTTGAACAATTATTCACCGCTCAACAGTTATTTACATATTTTGACACATCGTTAAACAGTATCTGACGTTTGTTTGTTTTACGGTCAATGCTCTACTGACCTCGCATATTTGGTTTTTACTGCTNCTACTCATGTATATACTACTAGGGAAAGTGTATCGTACGTCAAGCTTATTACGAACAGAACTGCCAACTACAAATCTAGATTTCTTCCTCGAATTTCTAATGTTTTCCATGAAACGTATAATCTTAAAACCTTCAAAATGAAACAAAGGTTCCTAGTTCTATGTTCTCTTTTGTCACTCACGGTGCATTTGATCTACGGGTCTTTCGTGAGTTGCTTCACGTAAATAAATAAAAAAAAAACATAAAAACGTATACCTATTTACTTGATGTATCCAAGATAGTAAATATATATATATGTTTCACTCTCTCTGATTAGTTATAAGAAATTCGATTTCTTACACGGTAACAAGTCAGGGACCAGACGCCGAAGTAAAGCAAGAACGAAAACCAGCGATAGTCAAAGTATCAGGACGATCACTCAGTCACGAAACCTGAGGTATACCTAGTGTCCTAAAATAAGTAGTGAGCAAAAGCACTATCTCTNCCGTGGAACAAATTTGTAGCTATGTGGAATCCAAATTTGACTGACTCGCAACGGTAGGTGATGCCATCTAATATCTGTTTCTGTACATACTTTATCATAATATCTGATTCTGTACATATTTCATCATATTCCTTCATGAAATTATATTTCATTGTTCAAACGGCTTTGTATAATATAAGGTTAACGCTAAATGTAAACGCATACTTTTATAATTTATATGACAAAAAATGGTGATGATTAATTACGTAATTACGAGGCTAAACTTATTTTTTTTTATGAATGAACAGCACTTCGCAATTGAAATATGTACAAAACTGGATACTAGATGGCAGCCCCTTCCATTGCGAGTTTCTTCACTTTTGGATTCCCCATAGCGACAAAAAATAAACTGAGCTTTGCATACTACNTATTCTAGACTATTATACCTGAGGTGAAGTGAATGTGAGGGGACTGATAGCCCAGCAAAAGGCCTGANAAACTTACAACCGTATTGGTTTAAATGCATAGTGAGAAGGGTGGTTTTTATGGATAAATATCTAGTAAGAGGTGCCTACTGGACCACACTAAAATACCAATTTCTTTCGTTACTCTAAAGCCATGGAGATGCGAAGAAGCTACCAAAGGTTTTTTTGAAAAGTAGAATAATACAAGGCTTTGAAAACTAATAATTGATAATATTAAAGCCACGCAGTGGCGTAAATTGAGAAATACTGGATAGAACCGTGAAATAATTAAGCACAAGGAGTAATTCCGTGCATAACACCCCCAAAAAACCCATAGATTTCTGCCAGACTGTAAGTATGCCAAAATAGATGGTATGACAGTAGACAATATAATAAGTAGAAGCAAGATGAGGTTCTTGTTCTAAAATCCTCTGGCTCCGACATACCCCTTGAGAAGATGACCCTTAGAGCCACCACCGCTATAGAAAGGCTGTTCCCGAAGCTGATTGGAAGGGATATAAGGGCAATATGAATCGTGGGTTGGCCTAGCCGTGACGGAGCAACACTCGTTACCTCACCGGTAAGAGTAGCTAGTCCTAGGTATGTGTAATTAAAGAGAAACTGGAGAGGTAAACCCCCAAACCAGGGAGACCTAGTACAAGGGAAGAGACTCAGTAGAAGATTGCTCAGCTGCTAACTACAACCATTGATGACTCCGGAGAATAACCGTAATGTAACTTGGTTCGAAACAACTATATTCAAGCACGGTACTTGAAGGAGTCAGACGTAAAGTGAAACTTGACATTCTTGTGATAGAGNGCAGGTGCTTGCANTGCACGCAAAGTGTAGTGCAAAGATTGGATACTGTATTCCGATAGCGAGTGGTTCCTTGGAAGTTAATGTGAATTGCAGTGACCAGAAAATAGACAGTTTGTTAGTAACGAGCCGTTGCCCGATAAACAAGGACCGGAGCTGCGCTGCACGACAACACCCCAGTAAGGTGTGATCAGAACATGTGATGTAGTAGTGATAAGATTAGAGGTAATAATAGACTAGAAGTTGTGAGAGATCCGAGCCCGTAGGGACTGAGTTAAGTTAAGATCACGCCTTTGTAGCGGTGTGAATAAACGTTAGAGAGAAAGATAATTTACCCTTGCCTTACCCCGGCGTAAATTATTTTCACTCTCCAGGTTTCTGGCATTCGTTGTACGTGATATGTGTAACACTAGAATTATCCTAAAGAGTTGTGTGAGAAAGACGCTTTTGGTGTAGTATGAAAGAAAAGCACCAGGTATTAAACAGTAGCCTTTATACGAGATTAGACATGGACGGAGTACTGGTCACACGGCTTAGTTAAGTGGTACATGGTAGGGTGAAACCCTATAAGAACCCCGACACTTTATAAAGTCTTGTGCTTCCTCCTTCAGCCCCCGACGAGAACTGAGTCCACGGGTCGTGACTGGGAACATCTGACTAGCAGACTCAACTATATAGCCGTCTCGCAGCCCCGACGAGATCAGGTCGTCCTGGCGCAGTACAAACCGGCGCTTCATAGTTATTTTTTTCTTTTTGTACAAGTTGACTTCAGTTTGCTGGTCAAATTATTTGCCAAGTAGCTTAAGTTTTAAATTATATNCAGTTTTGAAATTTCAGTTAATGATGTAACCGAACAAACCATCCAAATAGNCGTACGACTTAAACATNTATGGGTCATAACTCCTAAAATAACTTAATAGTCAAACAGTTACTTTAAAGTGGAATAGAATGTTATATTTGTACCAGGTTTCAAGATAATCTGAACTCACTGATGGTGACATTTACACCCAAACGGAATATTATGCTATTCATTGTTGAGCTTTGAGGAACATTACTTTGACAAAAAATGTCACTTTAAACATGTGACCAACGAATCTGGGAATGGTGTACACTGAAGTTCTCAAAGNCTGAAAACTATACAACGTTGTTCGCTACAAAGCAATGAGTGTTGCTGTACAGAATACAAATTGAAAGAGACATACACTTCAGTTCGTGTGACTGAGAAACCGTAAAAGTAAAACAAATATGCAAACCTTTTTATAAATTTGACTATTGAAGAGTTAGTACGTAAACATATTTTAAGGAAAATGGTTAAACTCACGCTAGTCTATAATAATTTTAGTACAGCTTGGACATCTTATTTTCCTTAAACAGTTGCTGTAAATATAGCTGTATTAAAAAATAAGAAAGCACATATAAATTAGTTTATGATTTAAATATATTTCCAGGAAATCAAGCTGGTGGAATGCTTTAACAGGATATAATGCTCGTGAAACACAATGAATTTACTATTTGAACAAACCTGGATAAACATATTTTAAAATAAATATATAATTAATTCAGGAATTGATTAATTTAAAACAATCATGTCTTTTGAAACTACATTTTAAAATGCACCCTACTGATGACCACGGTCAAATTTTACTGAAAGCCTTATTGTAAATTCATTCAAATCGTAATGCATTTAAATACTATAAACATCTACATCTTACCCAGCAATCACCATAATGGTATTTGGCAGGAGGTACGACAGTACCATATGTTGCGAATCCATGTTTACGCGATTCCAANCTCGAATCGTTATAGGAAAACGCGTTACTCTTGCATCTGATTTCCTTTATTTTATCCACAAGGTCTATAGCGCCTCGCTATGTAAGTTGCAGGTTATAAAACCTCAACCACATTTACCTGAGAATGAGAACTGGCTAACTGTTCTAATCTCCTAATTCTACACGATCGACGACATACATTGCAAGGTTCCCAACCTAACTGATCTAACATCCCGGTTACACTATCCATCCTATCCCATTGGACCAAACTAATCTAGCTGCCCTTCGTTGTACTGACTGAACATGATTTTGTAACCCTACTTCCTAGGGGTCCCAAACTTAATTTGACAGCAATAGAAGAGTCAAGACAACGCCTTTAATCACATTTTAAAGCATACAGATACATTTCATGCTGGCAGCCGCTTAGACAGCGGTAGTTGAGGCCAGATTTGTATCTCAAGTTCATGCTAATAGATCCTTAGATGGTGGTAGTTGAGATCACCGTTTTTGTCTGGCTGAAGACTGAGCGGGGCGTCGACCCCCTTGGCAGAGTGGGTAGAGTGCCTAGCTCTTAACCCAAAGGTTGTGGATTCGAATCCCGCGTAAGACATGGATGGGTGTGAAGTCATATATGTGTGTGTTGTAAATAGAATAAGTAAAAATAAAGTGTATAACCAAATGTAAAAAGTAAAAATAATATAAAAAAGTGGTCTAAAGTGCTAAACATCGCTAGAATGCGTTGGAGTTGGTTCCATAGGTCCTGAGTTCGAGCCCCATGTGGGTGAGGAATTTTCTCAGTGAAAATAGACGTCTTTCTATCATAAGATAAACTTAAATTTAAGGTTGAAACGTGATTTACTTTATTCGTTGAGATTTCATATTTTATTGACGTGGTTTCTAAAATTCATTAGACACTGTTATATTCTTTATTGTGAAGACGAAGTAGACCATTATTTAATCTTACCGGCGTTGCTTTGGTTTTTAAGTCCATTATANAATAATTTTCGAAGGAATGAACTGATTTTGATCAAACCTAACAATAATTTGTAAAATGTCAAAATAATTTGGAAAAAGTGGTTTGCTATCATGAAACAAAACCAGATTATTTCCTGTATTAGGCAGATGTATAACAATCAAAATACCAACAATGTGTAACAGAATCTAAATTTAATCGAACCTTGAAACGCTTTAGCTAACATTATTTATGATTATCCAACCCTACCGAAACGTGATATATATTCATTAATGTATACAAAAAAGTAATAAATCTGTGCCGTTCTAAAGCTCATTTATCATCTATTGTTTTTTATATGTTGTCATGCTTCATTNAATCGATATCCTCTTGTGTTCTTCTTCTTCTTCTTCATTTATGAGCTCTATTATCGCTCGAGTGGTGCCCTTCCCATAAAATTAGTGTTTTGTATGAGATTGATCATTAAGAATGGCGGCCGTGGGATGGGTGAATCCATCTTACTACAAGAAGCGTTCTTCTCTAAACATTAACTTCATCGGAAGACGGCTCACGGCTCACCACTTGTGTAAAATTGATAGCTCTGGAGTTGAGTGGTAAGGTCTTCTGCTGATAAAAACGATGCTAGTCCAAACATGCGTCTCTTCGCTGGAAATGAGAGGGAGAGAAATGGGGCTTTTGTCGCGGACATTCCTTACGAACTCGAGACGACATGACATTTAGTTCCGAAATTCATATATCCTCTTTATGGATCGGATGGTCCAAGCAAACTCCAGTAACTGCAAAAGCAGTGCAGCTTCCCGCATCGATAATTCACTTTTAAAGCGATATATGAAACAAAAGACTTAATAAACTTCAATTTACTTCGTAAACGTATTCAATTTAACTTGTTATGGCATGTAAGATTTAATCAAGCATTACTGTGTATTGAAAATAAAACTCACAAGACAAATTATATATTTTTTACTTAATATATTTTAATAAATTGATATAATCAATTTTCCACTAAACTTTGGATTACCCTTCAATTATGATTTAGTTTTCCACTTTTGGGNGAATATAACTCCAAATGAATGGCTATGTACGAGAACGTTCTTAATGGCCACCTCCCAAGAGAAGATTAGTGCAAGCATTTACAAGATAATGGTGTTTGCGATAAGTATAAGACACCAATTCAAGAAATTTCTCAAGCGATTTATCTACAATTTTCGATAGGAATGATCAAATCGGTTAAGACAACCAATCGCAGACAATCTTGGAGCAAGTTCGTATAAGGTAAAATAATTTATCAAAGAACAGGTAACAACCACCAGTCGACCCCGGTAGTGGTTAGTCCCGTGGCATTGCACGCCGGAGGTCCCAGGTTCGACTCCTGACTAGGACATGGTTGTCTTGCTTGTGCTGTCCTAAGTGTGTGCACTTGTGTTGGCATACGTCCGAGCACTCACTTGTGTTGTATTAAATGTGTACACGTAATGTCGGAATAAAAAGTGGCCATAAATGTTAGGTGCTAAAGCACCGGAAGTAATGCCATACGGCGGTTCCCGGTACATAACTCTAACAAAAAAAAAAGGTAACAACCACCAATCAGAATGCCGCTATGTTCAGTGTTTAGAGAATTCATTAGACCAAGAGCGTACGTGAAAATTAGTTGATGTGTAATGGACGACTTTGGGGGNAAAACGTATGTGCAAATACGTGATTTTTAAGTCAGTTCGATTAGGCTAGGTAAATTAATTATTAAAGCCTAATTAAAAAAGTTAATTTAAATAACGGCTTGCAGAAATATAATTAGCACTGGATTTAGTGGGAAGTTTGTATTTACATTCCAATAGACAGGAAGCTAAACGTAATAAGGTTAAAAGCGAGTCTATGAACCTCTTTTGTAAAATAGCGTCGTGGGTAGTGCGTTTAAGATTATCACGTTAATTGCAAACAAGTTCATCTTATGATACTCTTTCAAAAATCTTGTCGTGGGAGGTGGCCATAACGCAACATTTATACTACTTTGCAGCATAGCAACGTGAAAGAGTATTTTAAATCGTACTTATCAGTGTTACAGGCTCTGGTTCTGAGCAGCGGAAAGAGTAATATAATGTATATTAGCAAAACCTTCTCTATTTATTTATTAATTAATGTATCTACTTTTTTTAACTGTGTTACATTTTCAAGATTAATGTTTTGTTAGTACACATAAGCGTTGGACGTTCACATTAAAGATGTGGTTATAACAATTAACCAAGGTTTAGGTTAACTCAATTATGCCACTGCGTATACAAATACATAAAAATAATTGTTTAAGGTAAGGATATTTTATCTCAGTACACAATCAACAGAAGTAATGCCGCAGCAGTTCCTGTTGCTTCAGTATAGGAGGAGGGGTTTTAGTGAATTCAAATCCCACACTACCCGCGGAATCACAAGATTCATACCTGCAGGTGCCTTTTGAAGGTTTTCCCTCCTTCCTCCACCCACTAAAAGCTAGGGTGAAAAAAAGTACACAATCATACAACATTTTACGTTTTTACAGTACCAGAATTTTGACGATATTGATTACAGGTATTTTTNTAATATTCCTTATACATCCATCATTAATTCCTAACACCATTATTCTAGTATATTCATATTATTTTTAGTTTTTTTTAAGAACATCTACGTGCTAACTTGGTTAGTCAACTTGATACCTGAAGTAGTGAGTTCCGAGTACTACAAAAAATTAGGTGTTGTGAATGCCCTGCATTTCTTTGTTTTGACTGTCAATTCGTCTCCAGTAATCAAAGCAAGCATTGCTCATCGTCCTGAAATATGGTGTCTATAAGAAGTAAAACACCTACTTACAAGCAGATACAAATCTGGATAATCCAAGCCTAAGGCTATTATTAGAGGAGGTTTAATTTTAGAACACCATTAACAGTGTATTACTTTTATGTGTTGTCAGGGTCATTTTTCAGTTTTAGAGGATTTTTATTGAATATTGAGTGTTTTGATGTTTTGGTTGTGCAACTTGTGTAGCCGCTACTATCAATGTCTACTTTTTATGTTAATTGTTTAGCGATAAGGATAGTATATAAGGTTTGTATTTTGAGTGTTGAAGTGGAGAAGAATTCTTGGTACGTATCTGAAAGACACGTTGTGTTGTTATATTGTTTTCATTATTAGTAAGACGAGTGTGGTGAGGTTGGCCTGTAAGGTTAATTATTAGGGCATGACTGATTTATTGTTGAATTTACCGAGTAGCAATTGTTGTCGAGTCTCAAGTGTTGTTGCGAGCTTGATTTATAAATTTATGCAGAGCTTTTTGGCCTGCATTATTGTAGTGAAGTGGTTTCACTTAAGGGTTTGCTGGTAATTCATGAACAGTCAGATTTCTCATCGTAAGTCGTCAGAACGTTTTGAAGTTCAGTGTTTGATTCGTATTTATGTTCAGATTTTACTGCGAACCAATTAAACTTTTGATTTTGTTTTGGAACTGCAGTGAATATCATGAACTTTATTATTTTATCGAGTCTTACTTTCAGTTCAGTTTATGCTTGTGCATTTTTATTCAAGTTATATTTGTGATTATTGTTTTCGTCGAACTTTGCAAAACAAAGTACTGCCGCTTCCTTTGCTCGTTCTATTCCAGGTTTACGTGTCTGCCTATGTCAAGACATATCCAGCTGCCTGGTGAAACGAGTGAGCGTTCGTCATCGGTATTGACAAGCTACAGGGTGGTCCGGAATCGCAGTCTTCTACCTGACGAAGTTTTGGAAAGAAGAAGAGTGAAAGTAACTGGTTGTTCGTCTGGGAAGTATTTCGGAGTCCACGTCTCGAGAAGTTTGCGTGAGCAAGANAATTTGTTGGAAGACGGAAATTGAGTCATATCTGACCGAAGTACGGGAGTCAGTTATTCCCACTTTGATATTGCATGTTTGTAGAAGATAAGTACATTTGTTATTGTGAACATTATTGCGTCATCCGAATGCTTGATTGTGTGCACACCAATAAACTTGATGATTTTTTGGAATTTAGTATCTTCGTTCGTAGACCAGAGTTCCTACCTCTTACTATATGTCATTCTAAGACGTTGAGTCAATTAGCTGCTCGAAGGGGTGGTTCATCAAACCACTGCGAGCAACCGTCGGGTGTNTTCCTACCTCTTACTATATGTCATTCTAAGACGTTGAGTCAATTAGCTGCTCGAAGGGGTGGTTCATCAAACCACTGCGAGCAACCGTCGGGTGTTGACNTTTAAGACTCAAGTCGTATTTATTATACCTGCCTGAACTCACGCTCACCTCANGAGTTTTTGATGNNTCAGTTTCAAGTTTTCAGTAAAATATACTATTTTTTATTGCTGNCAATGTATACGTATAGAACGGCAACATAGATAATTTTACATCTAGTTTAAGTACTGGATTACACATTAAGTTCGTAGTATGATGACACCAATTTCAAATATGTCCGATTTTTTAGATCTGGTAACTTTCAATGGTAATATGTCTTTCTTTGTATGTTGTTAGGTACATTAACGAATATTTAGATCTTTCGGAAATAACTGCCTCCCAAAACAATGCAACATACCTAACTTTCATTATCATTTAATATCAATGTAGAGTGTTAGTTTATTCGGAAATGGAGACAAATAATTAGATTATAGCCATGATTACAAAGTTCAGCCATTATGTGGTTGAATTTGTTAGTGTTCATTCAACGAAGAAAATAAACTAAACGCATTATATACTTTTAATTACTGACGTTCAAAAGTTTAAACCCATAAACAGTTTGACCGAATTCACCCAACTTTAAGAATTAGATTTTTTGGATGATTTTCTGTGCAGTGTGTGACTAACAATTGTTTACTATTGGGTTTTCCCTGTATTATTACAATGGACAAAAACGCCTTAGTTACAATGGAATTGAGGTGTTGAAAAAAAAGTGTCATCTCGATGTTTGTAAGATCAAAAACCATGTGAAAGTAAGTGTACCAATATTTATTTAACGCGGAAAATGGCCGTTAATTTTTTTATTTATAAAATCTGGGTTGAGAATAATAACTGCCACAACCGGCGCATTGTAAACTACAACCAAACATGATATATTTAACAAGGGTTAAGTAATTTGTTTCATATTTGTAGTTCTATAAATTTGTAAAAAAAAACAAGAAAAAACCCAGCTATGCTGTATATACACGTTTTCTTCTTATTTTAAAATATTTTACAAAGGTCATATCGATTTATAATTACTAGAATACACTACGTTAAACTAAAACATAAATATTTAAAAAGTA
Source organism: Machilis hrabei (assembly GCA_003456935.1). Lineage (NCBI taxonomy): Eukaryota > Metazoa > Arthropoda > Insecta > Archaeognatha > Machilidae > Machilis > Machilis hrabei. The sequence continues at coordinate 37,936 of KZ873368.1, forward strand.
AAGTTTACAACTTGGATTCTTTCACTTAACGATATATAATCTGATATTTATGATTCTCTCTTTAAATGTGAAAAAAACACATTAAAGCAAGTACAATACATGAATTAAGATGCTGTTTTTCTTTAATATATTTAACGCTGTAGTTTCTCAGTTTTACATTTTCCCAGCAGAGTAAATTTGGTCTTTCTGATCTTACCAAGCAAGACCTTAGTTTTTGAAGGTATGTCAGATCCATTCAGATATCCCATTTGGCTTATTGGCAAGTCACCGAGTGTAGTGTCAAGCCAGCGAGTAAACAAAGCGGTCCAAAGAACCGTATCTCACTGAAATGGGGTAACACACAGCGTTAATAATAGTCTTTAACTATAACATTACCCTTTCACAGAAATCGGTAACACCACGACGGAGATTTGCTATCACAAGATTACGGAAAAGATGAGTTAATTAAAGAACACGTGTTGCCAATGGTAAATGTNTAAGTAGAAATTAAAAGTCAAACATGTGTAAGGAATTCGGNGAGCAAAACAGTAACGGTTGTAATTCTGGAACTGGAACTGCATGTATCAACATCGAGCCAGACCAGTAGCACTTAAAGTCAATTTAGATTACTATGAACGGGAAAAAATGGCAGTAACACTAGTTCTGCGTGATTTTTTACATCCCCTTGTCTCTACCCTCATCCGTCTTTTAGTTGATGAGTTGTTCGATTTTTACAAATAGGAAGTAGACCCTAAATCTAAATTGATATTAGGCCTAAATGGTTAACCTTGTATGTATGCAACAATATGATCCTAAGTCTGTTAAGGTCCTGAAATATCAGTAAATATAACGAATCTCCTCCCCTGATCATTGGCAAATACCTAGAAATATGTGTAAACTCGAGATAAAATGTAATACTGGTTCATTTTATATATTTATTACATTTTGTGTTGATCCAGAAGTGACGAAAATCCAAATTAAATTGAATGTTCGTAGTTTTGGCTACGATAATGCACTCTGCGTCAACATTTTACGTGTTGCTTAAGTTCTTAAAATTACTAAATCACACTCTAATTTAGCATAATAACTATATTTTAGTGAATATTTCCAGTAGCGTAGATGCTAGTAATTACAATGTATTTTTTTAATAACTGAGTACAATTGAAATAATATATTACTTATTGGTTTAAATATAAATAATTGCTTTTTGTTATANTGAAAAGGGCATTTAAAATCAGTACATTAAAACAGACTTGCAACAATACTGTAAAAATTGTATTGAAGTTACTGCATCGAATTATAGTTTTTATTTTAAGGCTATGACTTTTAGATTTTATTTAATATAAACGTTTTTTCACAGCTATTATATATGGCTTAAAGCACTTCATTGATTGTTTGGTTTTNGTGTGTGTTATTATAAAAGTAAAGTGAAACCCTTTGTTCGTGGTCAAGCGTTTGGTTTTTCGATATTGACACATGAATGGCGTCCATATAAAATGCTTTGAGCGCTCAAAAGAGCGTGCCAAAAAGTTCTGGGAGTTTTGATATGTTTAAACGGTTGAATAGCATCATTTCCCGTGAGGCATCTACATTTTCCGCCTCATGTTCACTCGGCAATATGGAGGACACGAAGCGTAAAAATGGTTTCAACGGAACTAGATTTATATTTTATTGAAACGGGTCACCTAACTCGCACAGGATTTAGAGTATGCAAACACTTACCTCACAAAANNNNAAAAAAAGCTCAGATGTGATGGAAAGTTAACTCGATATATCATTAGAAAGTGAAGGTGATAAGCTTTCTTTAGTAATATGAAACATTTAGATAACATTCGGCTGTTATCTGTATTATACAAATTCTTAACTTTGTGTGTAGGTAAGCATGTATGTATGTTTATATGTATTAAACCTATCGAGAGTGAGTTCTCAAAAACTGTTCGGTGTACAAGGTTCATATTTAGCACAAAGAGTTTGAAAATATTGATTTGATCAAGCCATTTGTATTAATTTTTAGTTATAAGCTACGGGTTTCTAGACGGTTGATTTTTGCAACAAAATGTTGAATATTTGAAGTAATCGAATTCACAGATACTGACTTACATTCCTCGGTCAACAGTTCGAACCCAGAGCCTTTTATTTGAATTCCCGAGAAGAAATAATCTTAAAGGTGTTTGGGCCACTTCTCTGCCGCTAGTAGGCACACATAAAAAATATTTTTGCTTGGCAAGTCTCAGACTATCTGTTTCGAGAAAGTGTCTTCCTGTTGCGTACGCTCTTTGGTGATTGACAGATGTCGGATTACAATACCAGAGATTGGAGTTGACAAGGTCTTCATTTGTCACAGAACGTAAAGACAAATAAACTACTGTATTTATTAGGAGATTCAATCATTGTTTATATATCTATAGTATATAAAATCTTGACTTTGTATATAGCTATGAAGGTTTGTCGGATTATACGCATACATCTGTTGACAGCAAGTTCTTGAATACTGTTATTCGTCGTAAAAAGGTTCATTTTTGCACCAAAAGTTTGCATCTCTTATTGAGTTTTAATTCTTGGTCG
>KZ873369.1:14467-24763 GCA_003456935.1 Machilis hrabei
AGCATTTGAAAAAGAGTACAATAAAGACTCGAAACGTCGTGTAGTTCACGATTATTTTTTGAACACCCTACAGCCAAGATTTCTCGCTGATATGGAAAGAAGGGTGCAGAGCACTCAACATGCAATAGTATAGAAATTGCTCCGCTTGTGTTTCAATTTAAAATATTTTCAGCTTTGGTCGATCAAAAAGTAATATTTTTATCATAATGCAATGATAAATAATCACTACTTTAATAGAGGTTGTTTGTATATGTTCTATTTTTTGCTTAACTGGCATATCATTACCACTGGTTTGCTAATTTGCGCATTCAAACAGAAAAATATATCCTATAAAAACAATGTTTGTCATCACGATGAAACTGATAAAAATGTCGTGGGGGTAACAGAAGCAAATAACAAATTAGTCACTTCAGAGTGCTTTGTAGACACGTTTTGAGTGTGACACAAACGACAACTTTACGGCTTTCACTTCCAAGGCTGTTTCTCTTTATCGGCTTGTTGGGGATTTCGTTTGACATGCTATTCGTCATCCAGAAACTAGTACTCTAACTACAATTTTAATTCCAGCAGAATTTAGTGCTTACTTCAACTTCCACCGTTACTGTTGCAAATAAATGCCAAATTTTGTTCGAGGAAAGTAATTTATAAAAGGCAAACAAAACCATTTGTCAAACTAGTTTCCTGTCATTTTTTACGTTCACTGTTTCCGTTTTGTGAAGTTTTGAGGAATTGTGAATCTCGTGTTGGTCTTATAACCTGAAGTTTCTCAATATAGTAAAATAAAATCACATATGTTTATCTCTGCCGACAAGAGCCGATAAGAAATATTTACTAAAGCTGCGTGACACACGAAATATTTACAAATATAGAAATGTCCAAACCTGTGACAGACAAATCTATACAAGTCCTTATAAGGTGCTATTTCAATAACTGTAAATGTATTTACTTATTTCAGCAATGAGTTAGTAATTGCAAGGTGACACGCAAATTTGAACTTTGAACCTTTCAGCATGAGTTGCCAATATACACTGAGTACTCGCTGAATTGCGACCACCTACCTAAAACTTCGTTTGTTCACCTTTAGCATGGATGAGGGCCCGGACACGTCGTGTCAGGGATTCCACTAGATGCTCTATGGTCTAATCAGCATGCTCGTGGGCCCAGGCGAGACGAAGTCGGTGGTGACACTTCGTTAAGAGTGGGTGACGAGTGGGTCGTCTGCTGTGGAACTTCATGCGCGCCAGTGTGTGCCGCACCATCGTGTAGGATATGGGTGTTGTGCATCCACGGTTGTATAGGTCCCGTAATTTCCGGGCGCTGATGGTGCGTTAGGCTTTTACAAGCCGTTTTACTCGACGCTTACCCTGCGGTGTCACCTTCCGTACACCCTTGCAGTTCTACCTATTGGTGGCCGTTGTATCGATTTCTTGCCACTCACTGTACACCTTCACTACACTAGAACGGGCGCACCCGATCAACGTCGCTGTCTGAGTTATTGACGCACCTGATGCTCGGGCACCCACAATCATACCCTTTTGGAAAGGCGTTAAATCCTTACCACTTCCCATTTCCACTTGTGCTGTTTGACTAACACGTAGCCTCGTGTCTATGCTCACCGCGTTGCCTGCAGTCGAGGTGGTCACGTGATAAGTTTTGCTGCGGGAGCCGTCCATTGCAGTTTGGAGGGGTAGTCACAATTCAGTGAACACTATACAGGGTGTTTAAAAAATGTGTACAAAAAATTGGAGAGCGTGTTCTTTGGACCCAATAATGTTATTACAAATTTTTTCGCAGACCTTTCAGACTAATGGTTTAGCCATAATTAAGCAATTAAATTGTCCAATCACGAGGCGCGTTACAGAAACACCACGGCCACGCGCTAGAATTGGCACTTGTCATTCGCCAATTCTAACGNGTGGCCGTGGTGTTTCTGTAACGCGTCTCGTGATTCGACAGTTTAATTGCTTAATTATGGCTAAACCATTAGTCTGAAAGGTCTGCGAAAGAAATTTAATAACATTATTGGGTCCAACGAACACTCTCTCCAATTTTTGGTACATATTGTTTAAACACCCTGTATAAGATACCCATAAACACGTATCTACCAAAGCTAGGTATAGATGATTGTCATGTATGTGATAAAAATTCTTCTTCACAAATCTCTGTATAATGTTATTTATGGTTTTGTTTTCAAATGCAATAAAAAATAAAAGTTCGTTTGATGAAGTGTAACTAGAATAACGCATTATTTACTATTGCTATATTTTTTTCGCACATTCTTGTTTTACTTCGTCCATAGCTTACTCCAGGTGGGGCATTTCACGATAATGAGAAAAATCACAATATGAGTAGGATTCACATCAGGCATATGCTGTACGGTGCATTGGTCCCCATACCAGCAAGGTTGACTTTCAAATGTCTTGGCACTTGAGTGAGTTACCACTCACAGCAATGTAGTTTCAGGGACTCCAGTCACCTGCGTTTGACGTGGAAGGGAAGAGAATCCTCCTCTACTTCATAAAATTCGTTAACACTTGAGGGGCTGCTGTTGTTTTTCGTGTTACTTTCTTATGACAGAGAGATAACAAAACCTTCAGTGCTAGAGTATAAAACCTCATTCTTTCAATTTTTGGTATGATGTACTAACGTAACACGATCCAATTAATAACTAGCGAGTTTTAACCTTCCATCATTGTAAATGTCTCTTTAACATCCACCTTCCCAAGCGCAACCGTTTTTGACGAGTATTATAATACAATGTAGACGTTAAACTAGTATCCAATGTTATGATGAATGTAATGTGTTCATAAAAATTCTCCAGTACAGCTCCGCTCGCACAATCTCCTCCAAAGAGTTGCCCACCTTATCTTCTAACATGCATTAGGTCGGCTATTGTATGTAGCAGTTAAGGAAAAGCAGAGTTAATACGTATCACACGCGAAAATTGGAATAACCTTTTCTACAAACCATTGCATTAACTTCATTGTAGCTAAATTATGTAGGCTAAATTAAAACCAGTGCAGTTCATTAGTTGAAATTTGATAAATAGGCTTTACAAAATGACATCCGAGTTCTTAATGCCAAGTATCATATTGTTCCTGACTTATATCTTACAGTATTATTGCACTTGCAATAACAGTTGCCAATTTAATTATTTCTTTAAAGAACTTACTAAACAGGAAAACTTTTTTTATCCAATTAACTTTTTATCACTAGAAATTACGCTTGCTCTCCACACTCAACTTCCAGTTTCAGGAAAATTAAATCCAAGAAAATCTCCAAACTGCTTTAAATGTTCATGTAACTCGAAGACTCTTTCCGCGAACACAGCTGATTAGCTCTTTGATAATTTTTCGTATTTATGTTACTTCCTCTCCATAGATTTGTAGACCGGAATTTCATCTAGGATAATGTACTACTTGTCCTCGGCGAGATTTTAAAATCAGTTTTGTATGCTGTACGTGGTGTACAGAACGAATTCTTGTTAAACACTGATGTGACAATGCGCTTGTAAGGAGAAATAAACCTTCAAGAAAATACGAAAATGCTAGAAATATATGCTATAACGTATTTTCTGTTACATAACGCGTACGTCTCTTCTCTTTTTCACGTATTTAAGCTGTGGTGCGCACTATTTGAGACTATATTTCTATAATCATTTTTATTTAACTTATAAATATATTTACAAAAAAATATGAACTTAAATGTTCTTAACATTTATGCTGGACTATTACTACATAATAGTATAATAGTTAAAATGCCGATAGGTATGTGTAATTCTTTGGGCACCATTCTTCCTCTTTCCGTATTTCCCTTCTTTCTTACTTTTTACAAGGCCTGCAACTGTTCTCAGCGATGGTGCATTATCCGCGTTGAAAACTGAGTTTCAATTATTATTAAATTAGGTAATCGTCCCATTATAAGAGCAAACTACCCCGACAGCACAATAAGCTTGATTCTAACGTGCATCAAACTTGCCTTGTCAAGCCAATAAGCTTTCAGCAAGTTTGCCATGGCAAGCTTAAAGCTTGCAGCAAGCTTGATTCAAGCAACGAAGTTTACACTTGTCCAGCTTGTTTTATGCTAGCCAAAATCAAGCGAAAGCTACGCTGGCAGAAAGCTTACGTGCTGTCTGGGTAAGGAATGAATAGATATTAAATAGGAGTTTTAAAATTAGTGGCACCTTCAACAAATCTTTTTTTTATTATTTTTTTTTATTTTAAACATATCTATATTTCATCAGTGTCAAAAAAACATGGTACTGAGACGTACTAACATTGTATACTCTTATTTATCAATTTTAAAATACGTTGTATCCACTTTTCATACCTGTATATTTAATGGATAGTTCAATCAAACTAACGTGTTTATTGCCATTGGCCAGTGTCAAGGTATACAAGCCGCAGATATTTTCAAGACTACTTTAATACATAACCTGTTGATCACTAAGTATACTTGTCAGGCTTCAGCAGCAAACTATGTACAGAGTTGTAATAAATTTCTCATTCAGTGTGCGTAACAAGTAACGTATTTGTTTATTATTATTCATATGCAAAAATTAAAACCGTCACATAAATCACTTATTTTGTAGTTTTAATGACTTATTTCTTGAATTATTTTAGTGTAACCAATTACAACACTAACAACACCATAATTTTCAGAGGTAATACATAAAGTGTAGGCCTAGTACTTAGTGTCACGTGAATGTGAGATACATACAAATATCATACACATATTTAGTTTATAATCATACTTTCCTGCATTTTTAGCTTTTTAGATGTTAGCTAGACTATTCTTAATGCGCAAAGTGACATAATCGTAAATACATCTACATCTAAGTTACGTTTTAATCCCTTTTTAACGGGATGACTTACTACCGCTGTTCAACATTCAAGGTTGTCCATGTGCCTGATGTGTATCGTTGATAAGATGTTGCAGGCGTTGTTTGGGCGAATGACCTGGTAAGCATCCGTAGTACGACAGAAGCAAACCGCGGACACTTTCCTTTTGCCATTGGATAGTCATGCCACGCAGCGTTATTTCATGAATGACTCAAACTATGTCTTCAGTATATACAGTACTGATAATCTCTCATAATATATGCAGAATTGAAGACAATTTCAACAATATTTCGAAATTTTTAAGTATTTGACCAAGGCTAAAACCGATGTCAGAATACCCCCCCCTCCCACCAAAGTGCTTCGTTTTAACCGTGCATTCAACTTTAAACAAATATCGAAACGTCAACGAAGTCGTTCTTTTCAATTATCACACCATATGTTAGAATGATCGGTAGTTAAATGCAATACTTATGAAGTATTAAATTTCTAGTTGAGATACTGATACCTGTATCTGAATTTGATGGACCTTTTCAACAACCAAATGAATACGAATCTGGTTATTTTATTCCGACTTGAGAAAAAAGAATCTTGCAGACAGACATCAATGGAAAAAGATCAAAGTATTGATTAAGTAGTCAGAAAGAACGCCGTCTGGTATTGGTGAAGCTCTGCCTTTTGCGGTCAAAAGCACGGGCATGAAAGATTACTTAAGTCTTCAGACTCTCCCTTCTTCTTCTTGCTGAAGGGATTTGCTAGAGAAATCCCAAACTAGCTACAAAATTAATTATCTAGTCTTCCGTGCAATGGGAAGAGCTTGTTGCTAATTGGGATTGGGTAGTCAAGCGAATGAGTAGATAATAATTAACCAGCGACCAGCTGAGTAAGGCCTCTTACGAAGCCGGGACTCGCCTGCCGAAGAAACCGCATCGTAGCCAAATCGGGAAAGTGCGCTCAAACGAAAAGTGGATTGCCTACACTTTCGTTCGCGACAACTACGAATATCGTCTCCGAGAAATGATTTACTATTTCTGAAAATCTCCCCACGCCTTCTATTCTTAGTTTCAATACTCTGCTAAATCAAGCGAAATTTTCGGTTAGTGCGTAATTATTGTCAAACGTTGCTCGTGAGGGCGGTTTAGTCTGCGGCATTGATAAGAGTAATAACCAGGGATCTTTTAAGCTTATTTGTTTATATTAGCCCAATGACTGTCAATAGGCTGCACACAGAAGCGGCACAACATTGTCAAGAGGTGTTTCTGAAAGGTTAAAGAAAACGGTAAAAATAAGTAATCAACTTAAAGTAAGTTTTTACCACTGTACAGATAAATCACAAAACATGTAATTTGCTTTCTGTACAGTGATGGAGCCATCTGTGATTGTTAAGATCCACATTGAACCACCCACAACCTACCTTTGACCTCTTCCCGATATAACACCCAATCACCTTTTCCGGCAGACCTTTCGTAACTTCCAAATAGTCAGTTCTTAGGCAGTATTTGATTATGTAGCGAGGAACATATACATATTTTTACATCATTTTTATATTGAATGCTACTGACGGGGAAAACGCATCATTACAGAAATGTGTTTATGATAGCTTCTCATATTAAACTGTTGTAGAGTAAACTACGAAATTTCGTTTTATTTTTTTTATCCTGAGCCCGAAAACTTGCCTACATAACATTTAGCTTGTAAACAACTGTTAAGCTTAAATTAGGCAACTATACTAATTTAACATTGACTAAAAAAAATCCAGTATTTTTTAAACCTAATATTCGGTTCACTTAAGTGTTGCCTCACGTCAGTTAGGTATACTAATATGGTATTGGGAATAGATTCATAGAACCCACATCATGAGAAGTCCAAGTAACACTAAACAAATGGATTTTTGTAACACCATGCAACGTTTACCGGTAGCTGAAATTTTCCAGATTTTTATATCATACCCTACTTGTGTCCAAAAATGTTAAAAGTTTTCTGTTGGACAGTGTTTTCATTAAGGCCTGTTTCACACAGCATGGTTCTTCGCTGTGAACAATCTCGGTCTTGGCGCCGTAGAGATTACGGTTTCCTGCCATGAAACCTAAAGTCTGCTGTACTCGATGGCTGAAGCTGCACTGGTCTAAAGTTCATACCGAGCGTAGTGAATTGACGAAGGGGCTTTAACTGTATCTATTATAATTACGATAAAGAACATGCACAATACGTGTGGTACGTCATTTGAACCAGCAAATATACACCGTTGAAATGTTTGTTACACTGTTTGAAAAGTTAAGAAAGTATAATTAATTATTTGTGAATTACTTGTAAACTTCTAAATTAACGTTTGATAAGGTATGAAAGCAATTACACAACAGCCTTCTTCAAACCAGCAGCTAGCACTGAGCAAGTCGGAACCGAAACTGTTGATTCACGAAACCGGACGAAAGTTCTTGGACATGAAGGGGGTGTAACACGGAACCTGAAATGGGGTAGTGCAACGTGGTACCTTGACGGCAGATTCACCATAACCATTCAGTGTGAATACTTACTCAAGAACCATTATTCACACTTAAGCTGAAAGTCCACTTAGGCGCGCCTCGCCGAACTGCTGTGTGGAATATTCCATGCGCCTTTTCTCTGGGGTCCGCCCATATAACGCGCCGAACCGCCGTGTGGAATACTCCATGCGCCTTTTCTACTACTACTACTACTACTACAAGTGATTGTTGGCGTCGAAAAACGACAACGTCTGCTTTAGCTACTAATTACTTCAGACCGTTGGAAGCAAATTCGCCTTTTCTCCGGGGTCCGCCCATATAACGCGCCGAACCGCCGTGTGGAATACTCCATGCGCCTTTTCTACTACTACTACTACTACTACAAGTGATTGTTGGCGTCGAAAAACGACAACGTCTGCTTTAGCTACTAATTACTTCAGACCGTTGGAAGCAAATTCGCCTTTTCTCCGGGGTCCGCCCATATAACGCTCCGAACCGTGCCTCGTCGAACCGCCATGTCGACTATTCCATGCGCCTTCCACTGAGGGTTGCATTCCTGCACGAAACGAAGACAGCCGAGTGATGTCGAAATTACACGAGAGTGCATTCCTTACCTGATTCCTTCCGTCTGTCACGCACACAGAGACGCGGAGCAGGGCAGCGAAAGGAAAAATTCTTCTCACGAAACCCCAACACTTCTGGCGCGGAATTTCCTCACGGCGGTTCGGTGAGGCGTGGTTCTGCGTGCCTTACTGGGCGTTGCATCATTGGCTTTCATAAGAAGTATACAACGGACATTTCTTCTCGGCTGCAAGGCGCGGTTCGACGCGCCTTGGTGGGCTTTCAGCTTTAGTGTGCCTTGACCGTACAGGGCGAAGGACCGTGCCATATGAACCATGTTTTGTGCACCTTTACTGTGAGGATGGATTGTATGTGCCAGAGTTTCTGATTCTGATCCGTTGAACCATTGACATTTGAAATACGTTAATGGAGTTTACCTTGAACAAAATCGGAGAATAAATTGTTTCAAAGATTATTAAATTTGCTTACAAAGTTAAACATAATGAAGAAGTTTGGCATTGACTAGTATATTGTGAGAAAATTGAAAAATGTTTCGTCTATTAGATATTGTATTGTGTACGGCTTTCCTTTGCTTCGTAAATATGCTCGAAACAGTTGTAAAAGAACAGTTAATCTGTTACAAGGAAAAGAACTGTTCATTCTTTTGTCGATAATAGATTTTTTGTACGAAATATGCTGAGCTTTTGCTCCCTGTCTAGTTCCCGTCTTCCAATTTCCTCAGAAGTCGCAATTTGCTTCTGAATAATAAGTTTTGAACAACTGCGCGAAGGTATGTCAAGAATATTTAATGAGAAGAAAGGAGTTTTCTTTTTCTTTTTGGGCCTTTGATCGAGAACCCCTGTTACTCCTTAAGGCGCTTCTCTGTTCGTTGAAAGAATGACGTTTCTCTCACCTTGCATTGCATCGGTCGTTATTTTGCTATCAAATTGTCAGGCCCCCAGAAGGAAAACAATATTGCCTTTTCACCTCGCTTGTAAACGACTAGAACATACTTAGAATTTGGTACTTGCAGCGATGCTTTTGGCTGATTGTATAGACTGATAGAATACCCCCTTTCCTTCTTTATTAGGTTGAAACATGTATAAAGTTTTCTCGCTACAAGTCACATATTTTAATATACTACATGGGCCGTTTATCAACACTGAGCATATAACTGGTATTTCTGTGTCACCCTAAACAAAGTTATGATTGCAATGCATTCAGATATAATATACACGTGGCACTAATGAACTGTGAACGCCAGTATTCAATTTCTGGGACATATTTTAAAGAAAAATTGTAAGTGAATATTGCTATGTAGTTTGTAATTGAAGAGATTTATGTGCATCCAATATTGGGCCCAGTTCTGATAACTTCCATTTCGGTCTACATCAACTTAGTCGGTGACCCAAAAAAAAGTTTCAACCACGGATTTTGGAATAAGATTGCTTGTCAAGTTCTGAGTCGAAAATGTTTAGCAATGTCATGGGTACATTTTTAATAGTAAAGTTTGGAGATTTGATTCCTGGATAAAAGTTGGCATATATTTAATTTTATAAAAATATACTATCGCAGAAAGTCATCACGGTATTCTTTATTTCACAGTATATTCCATTCAAATTGTTGTTAACTTTAGGAAAGTAATGTGAGATTCAGTGTTTTTTGTGTGTGGGAAACCAGCTCTTGTTGTCCATAGCTGTTTGAAAGAGGTATTCACACTATATGGTTGATTGCTTGCGAAAATCAATACTTTTGTACTGGCATATTCCATGTATGCGTAGATAAACTAGCTTGTAGCTATCACTGTCATCATCCTCTGGTATATTTCAATAACATTTTCGTGGCATTTTCGTCCTTAAGACAGAACAGTCTTCAGCACAGTGGGGTTAGACTTACTACTATCCTTTATTCAAGTTTAAACAACGACTTTAGTGACATATTAACTTTTTTACGGCATCGCCAAACTGGTTATACATGCCTACCAGCTTAGTCTAGTGATCATAATACTGTGATCTAGATCGAGAGGTTGTGTGCTCGATTCTTNCGCAAGGTTGGATGTTCCCCTCTATATGTTCCATCACAATCAAGAATACTATACATATCTGATCGTAGCTAAAGACCCAAGACGTGTTGACGGGAAATAAAAAAATCAATATCATATACAGGGTGAATCAAAAGTATGTTTTACAAATTCTAGGGTAGGTTCGTGGGACCAATACAAGACATAATGCAAGAGTAACAATTTTTGTTTAGTCGGCCCATTTCAGAGATAAATCATTTTCAAAATTGGGATAAATGTGGCAACACTGTAAAAAGAAGAGTTGCATTGGAGTTTTGAAGGAATACTACCGTTGATGTGGAGTGGCTCAGAGCTAACGCTTTTGCTTCTATTTTCACTTGTGCAAGAGGTAATG